>JAURVB010014103.1:12500-133500 GCA_033002965.1 Piper betle | reverse complement strand
AAACGTCAATTGCAACATTATTTGTAAATTCAATAAACACTAAATTAGATTTGTGTTTGGTTTGGATCAAGAATGTCTCCAATATTTTCCTAGCTTTCCTTTTGATAATGTTTGCTAATTATGAACATTAATATATTATTACTGTTTAAATCGTAGAATGCTCATTGGCGGTAAGTTTTGAGATAGAAGTGCAAATAGATATAATTGGGCAATGAGATTCATATTAAAAATTGCTTATGAATCTTCTAATATGACTAATCTACTTTTTACCTTCTCGTTTAAAGCAAAGATATTTTTTCTAGCACCACTTTAATTGTATCTTTTAAACTAATAAACTATCTCCAAAAATAACAACAAAGATATTCATATAACAAGAAAAATTTTAATCAAATAATACTCTAAGATTATAAAAGATCTTTTCAACCAACCAAATTACAACTAGAATCTCATAACGAAATATTCTTAAAATATAATAGGCTATAGTCTGGATAAATAAAATCAGACCTTTGTGATAATCATTTACAATTATTTAATTTTCTTAAATGTATATACAGTATACATTTGTTTCTCTTCTTCTTCAAAAGTATTTAATAATAATAATTTTATCTCAATATTTTTTTAATAAATCAACTTATACAATGTCCGTGTGTTTTACGCGGGAACCTTAGCTAGTTATCATTTTAGATGATGACTTAAAACTTATTTTCATAGTAATATTCTACTTTTGCACGAGGCTAAATTAAATTGGCAATTCATACTAGACAGCAAGGAGACCATGTTGTCAAGCGCAGTCAATCCAATTCAAGTTTATGGGAAGCTCCTTCTCCACGTCAAAGATGGGTTAGCCATGCATTCACCTTCCATGGATCAGAGCTTCATTAACATAAAAAATGATCTTACAGATATTACTGATGCATGGCAAGAAATTGAGAAATGGAACAAATTATGGACAATTTGGAAGTCAAAATCCGATCCCTCAATCAATTCTCCCAATCAACTAATGACCCCTTTGAGACTGAACGATTGTTGAGAAAGAGGTTAATGAGGCCAAAAAAAAGCTCTGTAATTGTCCCTAAATTTGCCGTCGACTGGCATACAGAAAAGGTCAAGAGACTCAAGGCATCAAGCCGCAAATCAAAGTTTAGTAGTCAGATCACCTCAAATCAAACGGTGGATCCTTCCATCCGACACAAGGCAATTTCTGATGCCAAAGGTGCAAGTTTTCGTATTTGATTCTGACGGCATACCCACGTCTTGCTTCCATGGATGCCCTCCTCGTGGTTGCTTGACTGCAAAACACAATTAAAACTCCTACACGAATATATATCCCATAATAAATATTTTTACCACAAATACAAGAAGTATTTAAATAATAATTAAGATTTAATTAGGTCAATATCCTTAAATATTAAAGTCTTAATAAATTTGAGATCTCCCCAAATATTGGACGTAATAAGTCCACCAGTAGGAATGGTTGCCTTTTCCGCTTGTGCAATATGCCCACTTTCCCTCTTATTTTATCTCACATATTACCATCCCCTTCTTGTCCTTTATCGTCTTGTTCCCTTCCGTCTTCTTCTCAAGTGCTTTCCAATCTTTGCTCTAGTATTGGCAATTTTACTTGCTGTAGTTGGCGAGTTTGCTAAACGAGCATCTCTGATCATAGTTGAGTTGGAGCCGAGTGCATTTTGCGAAGAATATGACTCTTCACCTTTTATGAACTACTTGTTTGGCTCTTTAATCGGTCAATTGCACATTTACTAGTGGTGGTTCTTTTCTTAGTCAGGCCACGATGGGTGAAATTGAAATCGAGTTCCTTCTCCCATGCACTGGCATTCTTTGTTTTCTCTTATACTTTCTCGTGCAATGGAATGATACCACTTGTATTTCTTCTTTTCTGGCTTTTTATCTCGACCTTATCCGTTTTAATGTATGATCTTAACATAGGAGGAAGAACTAGAGTAGAAACACTGTATGAACATACACCAGATGGCTGTAGAAATCGGTTATCTCATTATTAGCACTAACCACATTCAATTCTTTATGCTATTTTTTGTATGGTCAATATTTTGAGAAGAATTGAACTTTCATTAATCAATAAGAAGGATTCCAATCAGTATTTATACAAAGACAAAGTGATCACGGCGTGACTTGGTGATCACGATATTAATGTGTTGGTTAGAGACATTCCTAATTCAAAACTTCTACATTCAATTCAATCCTTTATATTGATAACATGCCTAATTTAAATTTCTTCATTCAATTGAATCCTTTACATTGAGATCCCCCCTCAAGCGAGGCAGAGAGAAAATGCCAAGCTTAAAGACATTTGTAGAGAAAGGATGAAGTAGTAAGGCTTTTGTAAATACATCAGCTAACTGATCTGAGAAGGAAACATACTTAGTTTGTAACTTGTGCAAAGCAACGTGCTCCCTGACATAGTGTGATCAATCTCTATATGCTTGGAGCGAGCATAATAGACGGGATTGACAGTTAATTGCAAAGCACTGAGATTATCACAATATAAGATTGGTGAAGACGCTTGATAAATGTGAAGATCCTTAAGGAGAAAGAAAGCCAAGTGATTTCAGCTGCAGTATAGCCATGGCACGATACTCAGCTTATGTGCTACTCTAGAGACAGTTGGTTGTTTCTTTGCGGACCAAGAACTGCAATTTGATCCAAGAAAGGTGCAAAATCCGGTTGTAGACCTTCTTGTTTGAGAACGAGCCAGCCCAGTCAAAATCAGAATAGGCTGTAAGGGATAAATTAGTTTGAGAAGATAAGAAGTGTCCATGATCGAGTGTGCCTTTGACATATCTAAGAATTCTCTTAACTTGTGAAAAATTGAAATCACTTGGCTGCTCCATATTTTGACAAACACAATTAACAGCAAATGAGATATCACGTCGTATAAATGTGAGATATTGGAGAGATCCAACAAGCTATCTATACAAATAGGATCATGAAATGGAGGAGAATTATCAGGTGATTTCAGTTTATAAGCAATTGGATTTGATAAAGGTTTTGCATCAAGTAAGCTTGCCTTTTTCAGTATAGTTATAGCATATCTTTGTTGAGACAAGAATAGTCCATGAGAATTAGCTCGAACTTGCATACCAAGGAAGATGTAACACCCCAATCCGGTTTACTCTCAACCCAGACCGGAACAGTTACAAAGGATCGAACTACTCGTAAACCGATTAATTTGGCTGACCCAAAACCTAAACGGCTATGACATAACCCCAAAACCCTAAGCGGCTATGACATAACCCTCTCGACGATCTCAAGATGGAGCACGCTGCTAATGCGCAAACAATATATGAATGAGATGCAAAACCCTAGTAGGATACTACGTGAATGTTATGATAATAGCCACACACCAAAAATAATTAAAATAACAAAAAAATTTATAAAAATGCTGGAATAAGACGGACAAAGTCTCCCTTAAAAGTACAATAAGGGGACGACCTGATAAAACATTGCACAGCATAATATATATATATATATATATATATATATATATATATATATGGAGAAAAGGTGGTTGTGCTGCAGCACAGCCACCTTGGCTGTCCCTCAATTGTGTCCCAGCCGTTGGATGACAATCCAACGGCTGGAAATTAAATCCACCCACACCTCCCCCTCTCCCCCACCCAACCCACACCTCCCCTCTCCCCCACAACCAATCCACCCCCCCCCCTCGTTTAATCCATGTCCACCTCATCCCCTGCCGGCCACCTCGTCCCCCTCCCGCCGCAAGCCACCTCTCCTCCCCCACCCCCACGCCGCCCCTTCGCCCACCCCCCCCCTGCTCCCCCGCCGCACCCCTCATTTCTGCCCTGCCACCGCCCAACCCGGTTTGCCGCGCCAAATTGGCACCCCCCGTTTTGCGGCGGTGCCTTGGGTCACCCGGGGAAGAGTCGGGAATGGAGGGGAAGAGGCTAGGGATTGTCGCCGGAGGTCTTTGCTGGGGTTGGTGGTCGGCAGCGACGTGTGCAAGGTGGGCGGCAATGGGTGGCCGGGAAGGAAAAGGGTAGGGAGAGGGGGAAGAAAGGGAGGCAACGGCGAGTCGGCGACGGACTGGACGACGGAGTAGCTGGCTGGAAACGGGCGGCCGGTGGTGAGGTCGACGGTGGTGGGATGGTGCGGCAAAACAGGGGAGAACAGAGCGGTGGCGCGGAGAAGAAAACGGGCAGGGGTAGTTTGGTAATAAAAACTTGACTCGCTCCCGACTCGAGTCAATATTACGAAATAAATCCCAAAAAATATTAAAAAAATTCAAAATTAAAATAAAATAATCGAATTCTAATGAATTATTTTATTTTATGGTATTTTACCCTATTTTTTCATATTTTTCGAGAGGGGTAGTTTTAAAATAAAAACTTGACTCGAGCCCGACTTGTGTCAATATTATGAAATAAATCTCAAAAAATATGAAAAAATAGAGTAAAATACCATAGAATAAAATAATCCATTAGAACTAGATTATTTTATGTTATGTTATTTTACTGTATTTTTTATATTTTTTGGGATTTATTTCGTAATATTGACTTGAATCGGGAGCGAGTAAAGTTTTTATTACGAAATTGCAATCGAGTCATTTTCCCTCGACTCGCTCTCCACTTGAGTTAATATTACAAAATAAATTTTAAAAAATAAAATAAAATAATTTCGTAATAAAAATTTGACTCGCTCTCGAATCGTGTCAATATTAAGAAATAAATTTTGAAAATAAAATAAAATAATTTCATAATAAAAACTTGACTCGCTCTCAACTCGAGTCAATATTATAAAATAAATTAAAAAATAAAGTAATTTCGTAATAAAAACTTGACTCGCTCTCGACTCGAGTCAATATTATAAAATACATATTAAAAATTTGACAAAAATAAAGTAAAATACTATAAAATAAAATAAACCATTAGAACTCGAATAATTTATTTTATGGTATTTTACTGTATTTTTTGGGATGTATTTTATAATATTGATTCAAGTCAGGAGCGAGTCATGTTTTTATTACAAAATTGCCATTATTTCATTTTTCTTCACCAACCTTGTTTTCTCAAGTTAATAATATTAAGTAAATTTTCAAAAAATATATAAAATAATTTTTGTAATAAAAACTTGACTCGCACCTGACTCAAATTTAAATATTTCGAGTCAAGATGGAAATAAAAACTTGACCGCTCCTAACTCGAGTCAATATTACGAAATATATCCCAAAAATATGAAACAAATATAGTAAAATACCATAAAATAAAATAATCAAGTTATAATGGATTACTTTATTTTATGGTATTTTAATCTTTTTTTTCATATTTTTCAAGATGTATTTCAGAATATTGACTTGAGTCTAAAAGGAAATGGGCATGGGTAGTTTCGTAATAAAAACTTGACTCGCTCAAAACTGTAATCAATATTATGAAATAAATTTTAAAATATATATATATATAATAATTTTATCATAAAAACTTAACTCGTTCCCAATTTGAATCAATATTAAGAAATAAAATTTAAAAAATATATAACATAATTTCGTAATAAAAACTTGACTCGCTACCGACTCGAGTCAATATTACGAAATAAATTTATTTTTTTAAATTGATAGAATTAGTTTATTTTTTAAAATTTTATTTCATAATAAAAACTTGACTCATCCCGACTCGAGTCAATATTATAAAATAAAATTTAAAAAATATATAAAATAATTTCGTAATAAAAAATTGACTTGCTTCCGACTAGAGTTAATATTACGAAATAAATTTTAAAAAATATAAAAATAATTTTCTAATAAAAACTTGACTCTTGTTGGGAGTGAGTTAAGTTTTTATTACAAAATTATTATATATATATATATATATATAATTTATTTTGTAATATTGACTCGAGTCGGGGACGAGTCAAGTTTTTATTACGAAATTGCCCCCCCTTATTTTCACCCCCTCGACGATCGCCCCTCTCCTCTGTTTTTTCCCTGCCACCCCGACCGCCGGTGAGTTCGCCGCCGCCGTCACCTACACCACCGCCGGCCGTGCTGTAACTGCCTACTCACGTGACTCCCAAGCCGACGCCTCCTGCCGGCCGTGCTGCGCCGCACTGATGGAGAAACAGAGGAACCGAAAACAGAGGGGCAGGGGAGGGGTTGGGCGGGGCGAGGCAGGGGAGGGGCGCGGGGCAGAGCAAGGGGCGTGGGGCGGGGCGGGGGGTGCGGGGGAGGGGTGCAGGGGCGCGGGGCGGGGCGAGGGGCGCGGCGGGGGGTGAAAGCAGGGGAGGGGGGAAGGGTGGGGGCGGGGCGAGGGCACGGGGGAGGGGCGCAGGGCAGAGCAAGGGGCGTGGCGCGGAGGCGCAGGGCGAGGGGCGTGGGGCGGGCGCGGGGCGCGGGGGAGGGGCGTGGGGCGCGGGGTGGAGCGAGGGGCACGGGGTGGGGCGAGGGGCGCGACGGGGGGTGAAAGCAGGGGAGGGGGGGAAGGGTGGGGCAGGGTGCGGGGGGAGAGGCGCGGGGGCGGGAACAAGGGGCATGGGGCGGGGCGGGGAAGGACGTGGGGGTGAAAGCAGGGGAGGGAGGGAGGGGGGGGAAGAATTCCAGCCGTTGGATAAAATACAATAGCTGAAACCACCGCCGGCGGGGGGTTGTGGGGTGGTGGAGATCCCTTTAATTTCCAGCCGGTTGGATTGAATCAATCCAACGGTTGGAAAGTGCAGGACAGCCATCTTGGTTGTCCTGCCGGACAGCAACTCTCTCCTATATATATATATATATATATATATATATATATATATATATATATACAACAATAATTCACATCACAATAGGATTCAAGACCTCCACACATTTTGTAATTGGCGTCTTGCCTACTTGTAATTCATACTCATCATATTTGGTTCATTTCTCATCTTATCATGGCAGTTCATTCTTGAACATCTAGAACTTTTCCAAAACATCTCTAAAAGAGCCCATACATTTTTACAACAAGGCATACGAGCCTCACAAACGCATGCATATATACACCAATATGTAAATCCACAACATCAGCCAATCCACATTACATCTTACACAAAAGTCGACGCGGCGCCAGGTATGTGTGTGCAATGCAAACGCTAGTCCTTCGTCAAAGCCAACATACTCCATTCATCTTCCTCACCTATATATATAATAAGAAAACGTCAGCAACAGATGTCACTGGTCCGGAAATAACTAATATCAAACTGAAACATGAGAGCAAACTCTCATGGAAAGCAAACAATCATATATCTTCCTCAAGAACTCTCATAAGGGCAACTACAGAGGAGCCATTGAGCAGCTGACTCAACAACATCCCGATCTAGCTGGTACTGTGCCACTCTCGACATTTCTTTTCTAATTCCACTATCGAGAAACCTTTATCCTAAGCCCTTTCCGCACCTCCATATCACTCCTGGCCTTGAGCACGTATGCCGAGTACTCTTAGGCATGCGCCTTCAATACCCTTTGAACCATGAGTCCGGACACACGCTGTACTTAACAGTACCCATAAACCTCCACATCCTCTGGGTGTGAGGCACTCAAACACTGAGTTATCAGGATCCCTCGGGAATGGAATAGTCCACTCACTAATCCAGAGCCCACTTTGACTAGCATGGCACCCACTCGTGGAACGTGCAAGTCGATTCATCTTCTCTTGTCTCACTGAAAACTCGATAAAAACTATTTATAGGGCTGGGTCGGGATTTATTATAATAGGCCCGAAGGCAACTTGAGGTGGATCTTATTTTCAAAAACAAACTCGATGGATCTCATCCTCGAGGGTTATTAATTCCAAATAAACTAATCGACTAGATGGCCCGTGTTAGGTGGGGTTCGATAAATCATCCACCTGACACGTCCGATGATCTATAAATCAAATCACCGATAGAGTGGAGCGATAAAACCTGAGAAGCGTGTCCTAACGGACCTGGTAGAAGCTTCAAGCGTGTCCACGCGCCTAGGCGGCAAGCTCCTACTCCGTTCCTATACATCAAAACTAAATACTAACGCCCGCTCATGATGCATACATATCCTATATGACACTCACATTACTCACGCATCAATCAACACACATCAATAATAATCAATATGAGTTTACCTACTCTACGTTGCATTAGATTACATCAATTATGTAGTCTGCCTAATTAATTCCTTAGCATTTGTTTAATATCACAAATCACACACATTCACATTTTTATTAACATGAAAATATCTAACACATCAATCATAAAATCCTAGCATCCTAGCATGCAGTTCTAATAATCATTACTTTTAAATAATTAAATCGAAATAAATTATACCTTGTGCGGTTCGTGGCTCGAATTCGGCACCCTATGGTGTCCAAAGTTTGATAGGGTTCAACCGAAGGGATTCGGCGGAAGATCAGGTGATTTCCGACGAATTTCAGTGAATCCGGTCCTTAGGCAGTTTTCTGACGACTTCTGCTATTTTCTGACAACTTTCCGGTCGGGCAATCGGGGTAAGGGTTAGCACCGTCTCGGCAAGCTTGACCCAATGGTGGTGACGACAAGGGCAGCCGCGGTGGCGATGACCACCGGCGGCGGCATCGAGTTCGGTCGGGGCGGTTGGTCGCTCCGATCGAACCCACGGCCGGCCTCGACGGCGGCGCTAGATAGGGGGAACTATAAGGGAGGTCGAGGGGAACGCTTCGACGTCACGGCGGCGGCGGAATCACGTTGGGAACAGCCATGAAATCGTGGGCGATTTCTGGCATCGTGACGGCTGGACGGTGGCCGGGCGTGGTCGAGGCGACAAGGCGATCGGCACGGCCGGGCTGGGCAGCGTCGATCGGCATCGAGGTGGCATCGACGGCGTGGCGACAACCTCAAGGGCGGCGGCTAGGGTTTGAGGTGGTGAAGACGTCAGGGTTTTGGGGGAGGGATATGAGAAGGATGGGAGTGGCAAACTTGTAAATAGAACTTGACTCGACATCGGCTCGAGTCAAGAATAATAACTAACTCGGAATAAATCCTAAAAAAATCCAAAAAAATTGGGAAAAATCCCATAAAATAAAACTAAACACCACAACATCCAAATGATATGCTGTATAACTAATAACCCACTAGAATACAACCTATCGCATCCTAATGCGTTATTCAGCCTAACCTAATTCTACGGTCACAACATGAAAAAATAAAATCATCAACTGTATACTCTCATATCTACTGATAACTCAGTCTGCTGATGCATATCTGACGCTATCATCGATACTTGGGTATACATGAACCCTCATAGCACGTGCACACGGTCGGCCTCAGCCCCACGCACGTGTTCTGAAAGCTGAACCGACTCGAACCACAGTCAAACCAACCGGCTAGCGACTATAAAACCTGACTCGAGTCGCGGGTGTTACAGAAGAAGTGCACCTGACCAAGATTTTTCATTGCAAATTCATTGTTCAAGTCTTACAAAAAACTATTAAGTAGAACGAACAGATGAACTTCCTGTGATTCACATGTCATCAACATACAAGAGTAAGACAACCATATCATCATCTTTTCTAAGAACAAACAAGGAAGAATCAACAGTGCTAGATTTAAAGCCTTTTGAGAATAAGAAAGAGCTAAACTTATCAAACCAAGCATGTGGAGCTTGTTTCAATCCATATAAGGCTTTCTTAAGCTTACAGATAGATGTTGGAAAGGCTGAATTTTTGAACCCTGGTGGCTAAGAAACATAGACAATCTCCTTTAACTCTCCATGCAAGAAGACAGTTTTAACATCCAATTGAAAAATGTTCCATCTCTCGTTTTATAACTGGAGAAAAGGTTTCAGATAAGTCTACTCCTTGTTGATTATAACCTTTTGCAACAAGGCGAGCTTTAAGCCTTTCTACAGTACCATCAACATTATACTTAACACGAAAAATCCATTTTGTTCCTATAACTTTCATATCAGAAGTTCTAGGTACCAAGTCCCAAGTTTGATTTTCTTCTAAAGCTTGAAGTTCCTCTTGCATAGCTTGAAGCCAGCCTAGATGTTCAAGAACTTCTTTGACACTAAGTGGTTCGGTGACAATATGTTCAGGTTTGGTGGTCACCAGTAGTGCATACTTTGGATTTGGTTTAACAACACCAAGCTTCGACCTGGTGAGCATGGAGTGATGAGGTTTAACAGTAGGTACCACAACATTGTTAAGTTCAACTGTGTCAGAAGGAATGACAGTAGGTACCACAACATTGTCACTTTCAACAGTGGTAGAAGGAATGGATGAAGAAGCCATCAACAATAGGAATTGATGATTCAAAGAAGTCAGTATTGGTTTGATGTATAGAAGACTTACAAGAGGATGATGGTGGATCAGTACTAAGAGAGCAGAACAACCCTAGTGTCTGATTTATTACTTGTGAAAGGAACCAAATCCATGTAGGTTACATTTGGCAATTCAATTTTAGAACAAGAATCTTTGTGTTGAGAGAACGGACTTGTAAGGAAATTCATGTTCATCAAAAATAACATCCCTAGATGTAAAGAACTTCTTGGAAGGAATATGATAGCATAGATATCCCTTGTAGTGAGACCTATACCCAAGAAAAACACATGGTAACGACCTTGGCAAAAACTTGTGTCCATTTTGGGGCCTTAGAAATGGATAACAACAATAGCCAAAGACTTTGAAAGATGAGTAGTTAGGATGCTTTTTAAACAAAGCAAAGTAAGGAGAAGTGTTGTGTTGTAAAACTGATGAAGGCCTTCTATTCATGATGTAAACTATTGTAGAGAAGTTGTGTGTCCAGAATTGAGATGGAACATCACTGTGAAACAGCAATGAGAGTCCAACTTCCACAATTGTTCTATGCCGTCTTTCAGCTCTACCATTTTGTTGAGGTGTGTAAGGGCAAGCAGACCTGATGAGTTATACCATTGGATGAACAATATTTGCATCATTGTGGACATGAATTCACCACCTCCATCAGATTGTAAACATTTAATTTTCAGTAAACATTGTCTTTGAACATATGCATCAAAGGCAAGAAATACATTGTAGAAATCTGATTTATTGCGTAATGAATAGAACCAAGTGAATCTAGTACAATCATCCACAAAAATGACATAATATCGAAAGTTGTCAATAGAAACAGTAGGTGCTAGTCCCCAAAGTTCACAATGTACTTTATCAAAAGGATTAGAAGAGCAATTCTTATTGTTTGAGAATGGTAAACGATTGGATTTTGCTAACTGACAACTTGAACAAATGGATAAAGTATCAGCTGCAAGTTCAGTTTCTATCAAATGTGAATTTTTGAGAAGCAAAAGTACATCAGCAGAGCAATGTCCCGGTCGAGTATGCCAAAGAGAAGATGATTGTTGCTCTAGTCTTTTGGAGAAGTAGCCAAAATGCTGCAACTGATTGATCTTGTAGAGACTATCAGCTTTGGATCCATGAAGAATTACTCTTCCACTCTCTCTATTAACGACAAGAAAGCCAGTAGGAGTAAATTGAAAATCACAATTAAAATCAGTTGTGAATTGACTAATTGATAACAGGTTTTGTTTCAATTCCGGTACATGTAAAACATTCTTCAATGTAATGGATCCAGATGAGGTGTTGAGAGTTATATTACCAATGTGCTGAATGGAAAGTTTCTTCCCATTTCCAATTAATACACTTTCAGAACCTAAATAAGTAGTATAGGTATCAAAGAAATCAAGTGAGTATGTCATATGAGATGACGCACCTGAATCAGGGAGCCATTGAGAAACATCAGTAGTATTCATTTGAAGAGCACTTAGGGCTTGCTGAACAGTTTTAGTATCAGATTGAAGAGTTGGTACTCTAAATTCCTTATTGAATCTTTTGAAGCACTTGTGAGCATTGTGTCCAGGTTTAAGACAGATTTGACAAACTGATTTGAAAACTCTAAGTGCCTCTTTCAATTCTTCCTCATTGCGGACTGGTTGTTTAGGAGTGAAGGCAACATTGGGGGAAGATGTTGTAGTAAGTGCCAGAGTGAATCCACGTTTATCAGAGGAAAAGGCTTGTGAATCAAATTTGGATTTTTGAGTTTTATGTGCAGTAAATGCCACTGGAGGAACAACTTCTATTCCAGCTTGAAAGATAATCCGTGACTCATAGCTGTGCAACATAGACAAAATTTTAGAGTAATCAGATAAAGGAGGCCTGAGAATCATAGTTGTAAACATCTGATAGTTTGCTCCCAGTCCATTGAGCATCCAAAATGATTTTTGATCATCAGTTAATGGTTTTCCAATAGCAGCAAGTTCATCACAGATTGTTTTGTACTTACTCAAATAGTCATCCAGAGAATCACAATGCTCACGCTTAAGAACCTGCATTTGATGATTCAGAGCAAGTTCCCTATCCATTGTTGCCTTTACAAATTTAGATTTTAATGTACTCCAAACATCAGCAACGGAATCAATTCCAATAACCTGAGCTAGGATTTCTTCACTCAAGGTACCTAATATCCAACCTTTGATCAACTTATCAGTTCTCTTCCAAGCAATATAATCTGAATTTGGCACTAGTTGAGCAGTAGGATTAGTAGAATCAGTCGACTGATGAAGTATAGTTTGAGATGGTGTAGGAATTGTTCCATTCAAAAATCCAATACATCCTTGAGACTCAACGAGATTAGTGATCTGAGATTCCCACATTAGATAGTTCTTTGCATGAAGCCAAAGAGTAACATAAGAGGGCGCATGGATATGGATAGGATATGGGAAATTTCATCAAACATTGTGAATTAATTGAACTGGATGCATATGAATGTCCAGTGACTTGCTGAGAATTAAAGGTAGGAAACCATGGATATGACATGACATGATCAGCAAAGGATGAGTCGATAGTGGATTCTAAAATGGCAGATCGATGAGATTCACCAGAAGAATTTGAAGCCATAGCTTTCTATACCAATAGCAAAATGAAAAAGAATGAAGTTTCAGCAAAGCAGAAATTGTCACCAAATAGAGTTTTGCAGACGAGCAGCAAAGTGTCGAAGAACAGAGTATCCTGACAAGCAGAGTTTTTGCCGAAGAGCAGAGTGTTCTGCTATGAAAACAGAGTCTTGCCGAAGATTTGTTTGCAGAGAAGAGCACGATCACCTTGCTCTAAAGAAGGTAAGAAGCGACTTTGAATGAAGAAAGAAGCGGAAGCAGAGATCTTGACGCTCTGAGTACCATGAGAAGAATTGAACTTTCATTAATCAATAAGAAAGATTACAATCAGTATTTATACAAAGACATGGTGATCACGGCATGACTTGGTGATCACGACATTAATGTGTTGGTTACAGACATTCCTAATTCAAAACTTCTACATTCAATTCAATCCTTTACATTGATAACATGCCTAATTTAGATTTCTTCGTTCAATTGAATCCTTTATATTGAGAATTTTAATTCCATATTGATTATGACAATCACTCAAATGTAATTGTTTATTGGATTGTGGATTGTGGAGTTTAGATCATAGTTTAAAAGCTCGTGATTCGAACTTGATGGACATTTCATGGAGTGGATTCAACGGGGAATCGTCTCTAAAATACTTAGATTTATTTATACTATTTTTTTAATTAAATAAATAAAATGCTATATGAAATAAACGTATATTATTTTCTTGACACTTAAAAATTGATAAAAAAATATAATTTAAATATTGATTTATCTAAAATTAAAAAAAATAATAAAATATTTTAAAAAATTCATGAATTCAGATTCAACTTAACGTGTTATGGAGTTGACTTCAAGCCGATTCAAGGAGTTGGAATAAAAAATGAATTTTAAAATTATAACAACTTCACGAGAAAAGCCTTGGCAATCAATTCATTTTGTTTTTGTTTCTAATTAATTTATGATACGTGATTTGTACATGGGAGAAGTACGATTTATAATAAAGGGAAAGATAAGAGAACATTTTTTATAACATGCCTTGGACGGCCAGAAATACAATCTTGTGTTGTCTCATTATCATGGACAATGCTAATTTTATGTAAACCAGGCTTCTTTTTGCCTCACGACAGATCACTTGCTCCCACTCCCAGTGAGTAAGACATGCTCTATTAATATCTAGGATTTAAGTGGTACCCAATGCGTCCCAAATCTCCAAGTTTTTACCATGTTCAAGAGCACCGTATCGCAAAGGACATATTAATTTCTTGTAAGCATGTATTATATTCGTACACAATCCTTTTAAAGCAAGCAAAGAAATATTTGCCAATGAAGGATCTGGGGCTTTTGGGCGAAGGAGCAAGAAAAAAGAATCGGAAGGTAGCGGCATTGGTCTCCGGACGAGAGGTGAAGTAGGGAACGATGAGACGACACTCCCCGGGACAAAGTTGCTGTCTGGCCGCAATGCCACGGCCATGATACCCGAGAGCTTGGGTGCCGCAATGCCACTAACACTATCAGATTCAATTTTTCTTACTTAAATTAAATTTTTGCCGTATATTTTCTTCTAATAATCTAATGGGCTGAAAGAGGTTGGCTATTTAAACAAAAACTTGTTGAATCAAGGGTAAGAGGGAAAGGTAAAACTTTTGCAATTATTTTCATAATTAAAATCACTTCTCTGAGTAGATTGTGTATTGATAATTCCCGGCATTTATATTGTGCTAATTGTAGCATCGACTCGGCCCAATATGCAAACTCATGGGACTAAGGTAATTATGTAAACCTAAGGTGCAAATTGACAAGATTAAGTTGTTCCAACCTTCATGCGGTGATAATTATGTAATGATCCAATCCAAGGAGAAATTAATAGGCTTAAGTTATTTTTAAAAGTAGCTAATATATGTCGAAAATTTATAAACCATCTAGGTCTTAATCCAATAAGTAGTGGGTGTGGGATTAATTTAAGGAATCTACCATCGACAATAATTTTTGTAATCTTGCTTGGCTTTGCCGATTTGGGGAGATCAATATCCCCAACAACCAATACATGAAAAACAGCGGGATCCTCGAACATGAAAAATAGCTGGACCTTTCAAATTGATGCCAAACTTTTGTTTAATACTTTGCATGCGTATGTTGTCTTCTAATTGTTGAAAGAAAGGGTATTACTATTGTTTCTAGCTTAAAAGAGTCATCTTCCATTTAATTTGTACACATGTTTCTAGTTTTCAGTTTGGAAAATGGATGTCAAGTATTGCTGGTCCTAGCTAGTACTTGATTCGAAGGAAAGAATTGTCCGCATGCATTTTTAGCAGTCAGAAGCAAGGCATCAATCTTTGGAAAAAAGAAGCATCAATCCTTGGCATAATACTTTGGCAATTGCCTGCTCGTTCTTTAAATTTGTTTAATTTTGTTTTTGTACTTGTGCTGTCTTTCCTAATAGGTTCTAAATCTAACATAATTTTCATTCATTTTTGTTACTTATACACTAGGTTGTCCTTGTGCATTGGAATGATCACACTTGTAACTCTTATAACATAATTTTCATTCATTTTTGTTACTTATACAACTAGGTTGTCCTTGTGCATTGGAATGGTTACACTAGTAACTCTTCTTCTTTCTGGCTTTCCATGTCAACTTTATCCATATTGACCTTTGAACTTAAGATAGGAGGAAGAATTGGGGTAGAAAAACTACTTCAATATATGCTTGATAGATATTATAGAAATTTGTAATCTCTTTATCGGCATTGTGAATGTAGATATATATATTATATATAAACTACGTCAAGTTTGGCCCTGTGATTCTAACCACCCATAAATAACAAACAAGGAGAAGTGTATCTGCTCAATGTCATGTATCAAGCAATGCAATAAAGGGTAGCTAAGGCCAATATGATGGGTTTTGCCTGCAAATGGGTATTTTTTAACAACTGGTCTCATATTTGGCGGTGTGTCTTTCTTATCGGATCCGATCCTCTTCTTTCTTCTTACATACTACCATCTCTTTCTTGGCTCTCTCTGTCGTCTTCCTTCTTTTCTGTAGTTCAAAAGATCTAAAGATCCATCATCTATGTATGGCCAATTTTTTTTCTTGTAGCCGGCGAGTCTGTTGGTGTGCATTTTCCATGGTTCAGACTCTTTGCCTTGTCGGGCTTATAGGCCTCCAAAGGACTTAAAATAGGGTTTGATAAGGTTCTCTTAATTCAAAAACTAGCTTAACTATGAAGGTTTTCCCATTAATCAATCACCCACACTACTTACTACAGTTGATCAATAATCTATTCGCATTACTATCATCCATCCATTCTCACATGATAGGTTCATATGTTATAATAAAATTTCAGAGAGACAAAATGAGGTAACACCAAAACCAACTAGAGGTTTAACACCACTATTGTGGTCAATGGCCCCAATTGTGGTCAATGGGCCCCCAAAAGAACTTGAAACAAGTATTATAAACTTCTCTTAATCCACAGAAGAGGCCTATGAAACCTATTTCAAATCTTTTTGAAATTAATTCTTATGAATTAGTTCTTATTTGGTTCTTTTCTCAATTAGTTGCATTTTATTAGTGGTGGTTGCTTTCTTAGTCAGGCCAAGATTAATTGAGTTCTTTCTACCTTTCACTAGGGCTCTTTGCCTTATTGGGGTTCTACCTCTTACAATTCTACTACTTTCATTGTTTTCCATGTCTACGTTCTCCTTATTGGTTTTAAAACTTATGATCGGAGGAAGAGACGAAGTGGAAAAACAATTTGAAGTATTGTTTCTACCTGATGATTGAAATTAGTGATTTTCATTAGCAGAGTAACTTGTGGATTACAGTTTGAAGTGTTCACTGTTTCAAGTTGCAAGTAACGTCACCGAGTTGCAGTCCCTACATGATTAAGTTTGCACTACATGTCCGATGTTGTGACATCATTTTTAGCATGTATGAGCATAACAGTGCTATTCATAGTTTTAAATACATAATCATGGCTGCACCAAGTGTACTGCTTTTAAATCCAGTATAGTTTAAATTGCGTACACTATCTTAATTAGTACTTAGTTCCACTAAATCAGTACGTTTAAATTTTTATATTATTTAAGTACTCAGTTTTTTAGTGTAAAATTTTCACAAATTTAATTTTTTATTGAAATTTTGACATTTTAATTGGTATTGACAAATTAAATACATTTTTAGCATTTAATATAATATTTTATTTATATTTTAAAATTTTGGTTCAGCATAGTTCATTCGACTCACTTAAGCCAAATATACGTCGTTCAACCTAAAAATTTGGTACGGTCTCTAACATGGTATTAAATTTAGTATGGTCACTAATACAGTATTTAAAGCTATGCTGTTTATCTGCCCAATGAAATGATTTTTCTTTTTACCAAGCATCCCCAGTGAAAAATCATGATAACGCAATGTTTTTCAGAATCATTGTTGCAAGTAAAAATATTTAAAATTCCTTCCTCAAAAGATTAATAGATGTTAAATGACATCTTGGCATCCGATGAGCATTGCCATCCCTTCAAATCTGAGTTAACTTGTAATCTATAAAAATTGCCTCGAAAAAGAAGTATACGTGTAAAACCAAGCTAGTAGGTTTCTTAAACGAGTCGAACTGCATTCACATGATTCAGTCTATTAAAAAATTAGTTAACTCATAGACTAGAAAAGTTATTTAGAGTTTTTTAACTTATTTCGGGTTTGATTCAATAATTCAAGAGTTGGTCCTCTTGATAGTAATTCTACCAAGTTCGAATTCACCTCTTACTTATAAACAAAACTAAATGTTTTATCAATCTCAAATGAATCAATTAACTGAATCAAACTAAATGATTATGTGCTCAAGCATTGTTCGTAATTTATCAAAATACCAATTTGAAGTAAAAATTTTATTTAAGCTTCAAAATAACGAGAACAAGTACAAGTCAAATCAAGCTGATACATTTTATACAGGAGCTATGTCAAATTGATAACCCAACTAACAAATATCACATTTCCAAAAATCTTTTTTTTTTCAAAGCAACATATAAATCATCTTAAAACAAGTAGAATAATATAGTTCAAAATGTGCAGTGATGACTCATTAGAGGACTTGTGTTAAACAAAAAACAAAAAAATACCACTGAGTCATGGTTGGGGTCCAAAAGAAGTGTGACCGAGTCATGGGCCTGATTTGAGTAATTTGGACCGCAATTGCTAATGTTGCATGGGCCTGCTCATCCCATGAATGTTGGACTCAAGTGGGCTTTAGGTCTGTGCTTACAATGTTAATTTTTTTTCGACACAAACACTACTGAATTTTGCGTTATTAGATAAATAAAATTAAACTTCACCTCCAAATTCGTAACATCTAAGCTAACCATTATCATCTACTCCTTAATTTTAGTTTACTCAAAAAAAAAAAGTCACTTACACCGAATAGCCGACACAATCTGGGTACCATATATAGAAATCTTCCCCGGTATTGATGGGGAGTACAAAATGTGACCGAGTGAGTGGTGAGACAAGACCTCTCGGGTCAGCACTCAGCCCTTCCCAGTACCTGACTCACCTTTTCCTGGTTGTGACCCTTCAATGTTTTACCCCAAAAAGCATTCCTTCACTTTCCTCTTTTGCCATTTGCCCCATGATTCTACCCATACATGTTAACAGTATTACCCTCGTAAAAAGATCAACAACTTTCTTACTCAACAATAATAACACCAGGCCAATATCATAGTAGAAACCAATGATGGGTCTTGGATGCTGCGTCGATCGTTTAAGTTAGAGCGGAGTAAGGATTTCTACATGATGTTATTTTTATTAGTCATAAAAATAATATAATTAAAAATTGTTTTATGATAAAGAGTAAGAGATTGATCATGTATCAACCAATTAAATTATAAAAATAAATTAAATTAAATTATTATAATTTATTTTATCACTTAAATAAATGTTATCTTTAAAATTAAAATTTATTAATTAGATTTTACCCTTACTAACTCGGTCATGTCGAAGGGACACGACGAGCGACTTTTGCATATACGGACGCCGGAGCCGGGCCCTCGCAACCGGCGCAAAACCGGCTCGTGCCGCTGGGTTTGTACGGATCAACCGGCACGTGCACTTTCCTGCTGTCAGTGAAGCGGAAAATCGACACGCGGCAGTGGGAATCCACGATTGGCGGGATCAGTGGGTCCCGCTGTCAGGTCCATGTCACATCAAAATTAACGTTGATTACGAGATTCTCGTACGGATCCGCTTTGCCCGCTTATAATATTGTTCATCTCTATTAATTTTTTAATAGTTTCTCGTATTATTTATATACTAATTGACTTTTTGTAATTTATAATTAAAATTTTTTTAAATATTTTACGTATTTTTTTATATCAACCAAATAAAATCAAATATCCATTTGAACAATATGCATTACTGAAATCTTAAACTTGTAATTTATCATAAAATATTTTAAAATAAATAATTTTTTCACGAAAAATAAGTGTTTTTAAAATTAATGGTCGTATTAAATTTCATAATTTCTAGATTTATTTCGTACAAATTAAAATAAGTTTAAGATTTAAAATAAATAATTTTTATGAATAAAATTCATACAAAATAGCATGTTCGACGCAGTTGGCTCTTTTCCTCCCACCAGATCGGTGGCTAACTGGAGGAGATGTCTTCTCTTTCGGCTAATGTCAACTCAGCCACTTACATACCATTTAATGTTGGCCCAGGGTGTTGTCGAGCTTCTTCTAAAAACTGTCAAATGGACTTTACATGGGTTAAACACAGGAAAAATAATTATTTGGGAATATTAAATAAATAATTAAAAAATTATAAACAAAGTTATTTTTATTTTTTAAATAAAAAAATTAACACAACAATATTTAATAAATCAATAATTTGTTTAAAATTAATTAAACCTCACAATTGTCCAGGCCACCGCTGCCCGTCCCCAACCCCCCGTCTAAGCCCATAGTAAAGTTACCGCTTGCACCAGCACTCACGCTCTCCATTGTGCCCTTGCCTTTTTATTCGCCACGTCCATGCCCTATGTGCCCACACCAGCACTCATCACTGAAGGGAATACCAAGATAGCGAACGGCAAGGGCGTCAAGGGCCATAGCATAGATGGCCGTAGAAATAATGAGAGAAAGTTTTTATTTTTTAAAAAAATTAGATCTAGGCCTTCTAATAATTAAATGGTACAAATTAAGGTAATTATAGGAAATTTTTTATGCAATCACCGCTAAACTATCATGTCCATATATATATATATATATATATATATATATATATATATATATATATATATATCATATATATATATATATATATATATATATATATATAATAGATATATATAAAAGCTCAAACCAAACTTAACTAAATTAATTGATTTGGAAACAAGTTAAACAAACTGGTTGGTAGGAACGACGGTTTTTTGTCAACAAAATTATATGTAAAGTTTGAATCATGCAATATAATCAATGATTCTCATTGATGCTATTTTTTAAGTAAAAAATGAACCATCAGGATATCTAACAAATAATTTAATAAACAAAATCAATAGATCTTATAAAATAATAAATGGGTTTTTGTCTACGAGATAAAATTTTGTCACTACAAGAAAACAAAGTATTAAGACAAAATTTAATTATCACTGATATGAAGAATTTTTTAAAAAAAATGGTTTGAATTTTTTTGTTTGCAAATCCAAAAATTTAGTGACAAATTGTCTTCATCGACGGCACTTTATCTTCTTGCCGTGTGTGTAGTTTAATTTGTTGTATAGTATAGACACACAGATTATAGTAATATGAAATTAGAAAGAAATTAAATGGAGGGCTCCACGCTGATGTGTACAACTGCTCTAAAAAAAAGCTTTGTTCGTTGCAATGTTGTTTGATGCTGTGTTATAATGTACCTGTAGAAGTGCGTACCTACATTCATTACCTGAGCATAATACATTAATAATTTGTCTATCTTCTCAATGAACAAGATCATCTTGCTCAAACTACCACACACAAAATATTATATACACTACTTTGTCACGAGGAAAATGCTCCAACCTTAATTATAGATAACAGCAGCTAGCTAGCTCCTTTTCAACACTCATACGATGGTCGGAACAAATATAAGCAAACAGTCAGGCAAATGCAGCTGATGGTCGTCCACGTATACTCTCTTAGCCCTATAAATTGATAAATGGTTGCCATGTATGCATGTATATATATAAACCATGAGCCAATGGTACATGCAAAATCGTTGTGTAGCATATATTTGAATTCTGCATGAACAGTAGGATGGCAGCTCTTTGGTTTTACCCAAAAAAGCTTTGGCTTCTCTATCCATTCAATGGGGACCTCCAGTTTGAGCTCTATTTTGCAGTGGTATCTGACCGCTCCACGCCTGTTTTGTTGGTAATCAAAACTCTTTCATCAGCTCCTAGAGTGAAGGTACGGTTCACCAGCTTGTGTCAAATCAAAAACTACTGTTGACAAAATTGTGAAGCTAAGACTACTTTGAAACGTGAATCTTGTTTTACTTGGTTATTCCAGTTTTTTGGCAATTCATGTGATATTATGAGCGTAATTTCTGGAAGCTCAACGAGGCACTCAAATTTCTGACCATAAGATGACTAATGCAAATGTGATCAAGAAAATATCACAAAAATTGTTTATTGCAATCAAATGCAGACAAATCAAACATATTTCTTTAACTTTCTAATGGCAACATGATTTTCTCGTAGACATGGCAAATATGATCCATATTTTACATCTGTATACAGCCTGCTTCTTTTTCTTGCGCCAATACAAAAAAGAGTATTAGACGCATAATTATAGTCGGCAAAGTTTTGACGAGGTTTTTACTTCCTGACGCAACCCTTTGTTTGTTTGGACATAGGACCGATAATGCACAAATATATATTATTAATGGCAAAATTTTATATAAAGTAATAAAAGTAGGTATATATATTACTCAACTAAACGAGGAAGAAACTAAGGGACTGTCTGGTTTGTGATAAAAAGCAAGAAAATATATTTTTCTCACATTTTACTTGTTGGATTTGAGATAAAATATAAGAAAAAAAATCTATCTTCTATCTTAATGTAAAACTTTTTCACAAACTATTTTTTTACAAAAATAGTAAAAAAATATTGAAAAGTGAGAACTATGTTTTACACCTTTTATTTTCTTTTTAACCAAACACATATTAGAAATAATATAAAAAATAATTCTTACATTTTTTTTCTGATAATCTATCAAACAAAACAAAACAGAACCTAACAAATCCTAAGAGACATGACATTGACAGTGGGTCCGGTGAATCTTGATCTTGTTTTGATATCTAAGCTAAACCCGTGACAAATCTGATATAGAGCAAGTAATTCTATACATTTGATTAGTGGTGGGAATGGAACCTGATCTAGCATCACTCAAGCAACTTCATGTCCACCACTTGAACCTCTCCACAGAAAAAAAGGAAATAGTTTAATAGAATCAAATATCAATGCAATATGCTCCTTTTTCAATTGAACTTTCCAGCACATTTATGTATCGATAGACCACATGTGTACACATAAAATGAGACAGATTTAACAGTTTTCTGCAAATTATAGTATGTAAGGAAGATTTGAGTGGTATTGAGCTAGGAATCCTCTTCAATGCAAACAATTATCAAAGAGATGCTCTAAAAAGAAAATCCAACACCTTCCAAAGATGGTACCAGCTGCTCAATGACAATGTGAGGAATTGTCGGCCAGGCCAGATTAGGGAAGTCCCTAAAATTCTCCCCCACTTATTTCACTAAACTATCATTATTTATTCCATGTGTTATCTAGTCTAAATACCCTTTTAATCATGAAACTGGGCAACATGTGTCATAAGTTGCGTGCCCGTGTTAGATATAAACTCCAATTCTACAGAGAGACCTACAATTTATTGAATAATGTGAAGATCGTAATGATATAATATGGTAGAGTTAGTCTCTAATTAAATAAAATACATATATAAACTATAAGTTATAATGATTTCAGTGCAACTTAATTTTGACTCTAATAAGAGTAAATTGTTCCTGTGAGAATGCTAATAATTGAAGAGATGAGAGTAAAGGTGGGTGCAGTTGGATATGATTATATTTATACTCGATCCGAAATTAAATTTAAAGATTATATCTATTTTATTTATAATATTTTATTTTATTCAAATTTTCAAAATTTGTATTTGCTCCGAATCCAATTTGATTAATTATAATAATATAAACAATATAAATGTTAATATAAAAATAAAATTAAATACCAAAAATATTTTTAAAATAAAAATTTAACAATATCCCTTATTAGGATCATATCCTGATTAAATGACCCAAAATTTATATCAAATCCAAATATTTTTAAATATATAATATATTTAAAATTTTTTTAGCGGAATCCAATTTGAAACTATTTAGGTCCTAACAATTCATGTTTAATTTACAAATATCTAAACCCATTCTTAGACTAGAGGATCACTTACTCTCCCTGGTACTACACGCACAAATATGTCAAAATCCAGAGAAAATCTTCACTAGATTTGGAGGGCAATGTATCTTTGGTTGGGCCATCTTGATTTGTCATATGGATACAACTATTACAGGGTATATAGTTGGTTTCCATATACTGTATTGGTCAACTGATAACTTGTGGAGTTGATGCGCCATATAATGAACCGAATGGAGGTGATGCTAGAGTGGAGTTCCACAAAACGTATGAGTTGCCAAAACAGTGAAGTTAATTAGACGACAAATAAGTCATCATTATTTCTGTAGAACTACCTAATTAACTAAATTACAAATTTCCTTGTAAAGTCCACAAGAAAAATTAGCATTCGATCAGTAAAAATCCAATAGGGAAAATTTTGACACATCAATAAGATTTTGGCACAACGTTATTCTTTGATAATTCAGACATAGCTTAGTCATGAAAGGGACAAGCACTGTGTATCTTCTACTATTCAATTTGACTATGATATTGTTGGGAAACACAAACTGAAATGCACCGGACATAATTTAGATATAGTAAATAGAATATGATGTTCATCCATTAAGTCAATACATGAAAAGCTATTTGATTTGATTAATTTAATTAAAATTTTTTTCTAGATTGGAGGCAAAATACAAATTATAGATACTAGCTGCTAGGAGGCCATATACATATGAACATATATCCTTTTATGTTCTTAATACATATCACTGGTCATCACGAGATGCTATATATCTCTCGCAACAGAACTTTGTCCATAGCTATATGCTTATAAACAACTGAGAAAACAACATAAATATTTTGCTAGATAGTAGCATATCACCAAGGATTTTCGACAAAAATACAAAATTTTATCAATGAAACATCAGAGATTTTGCAAAAAAAAATAGAAAAGTTTTTCAAGTTATCCAAGCAAAACACAAAGTCACTTCGCAAAAAAGAAGAAAAATATAAAGTCATGATCAAATAAAAATACCATTCCAGATTATATATATATATATATATATATATATATATATGAATAGTAAGCAATTGTATCCTTCACTTCGGATTTAGCACTCGAGCAAAATATGACTACATCTACCATGTTAGCACTAGTACTGTGACTACTGTCATGATCTTCACCATCAAGAACCCCCCCCCCACCATGAATCTCAATCGACGTGCCATCGCAAACCAGATCAAATCAACACCATGAAATCACAAAGACAGATCAAATCAACCCAGGAACCACACACCAATATTGCTAGCTAATCAATCACTTTGGACCAATTATTCAGATCACCCATTGAAGCATAACTCAAGTACTAACATACATAAAAAAAAGAGACGATCCAAATGCACAACTGTTCTTCAATCTCTGGATTCTCTACCCCATATTTGACACCAATACGTGGCAGCCATAACTAGCAGCTACTATTATACTATCACTACAACATTTGCAGCTGCTACAAAGCTCTAAGCACTTGCACCTGATTGAGGAGCACTGCCAATGGCAGGAAGATGAGGTTGCTGCACCGGTGGGGGAGGCCTCTTCCTCTTCTTCTTCTCGTAGCTGACACCCCTGGCCTTGGCCTGCAGGTCTCGGACCTCCCTCAGATAGAGCCGCACCGCCCGGGCGCCGAAGGGGTTCGCCTCCGGCTTGCCGCCGTGCTCCTCGAAGGCGGCGCGGAGGCGGCCGATGAGGGCGTCGAGGCTGCCCCAGGCCTGCCGGAGGGGGCACGGGCAAGGCGCCGGCGGGTTCGGGTGGCCGAAGAAGGGGCAGATCTGGGTGTGCACCTTCGTCTTCCCGAACTGGTCGAGGTACCGGAGAAACTCGAGGACATGGGCGCCGCTGCACCGGGCCAGGGACAGCGGCGGGCGGTGGTTCTTCAAGTACTGGCCGAAGGTGTTCCAGTCCCGCCGTTTTTGCGACTCGTATCGGCTCGGCGTCGAAGCTGGCATCGTCGCCGTCGGGGAAGACGATCTGCCCACCATGCCTCCGGGGCTGCCGCCGCCTCCGGAGTTGGAGCTCTCCGATCTCGCGGGAGCAGCAGCAGTTGATTCCATCTTTGGCGATGATAAAGATAAGATAATTCAATTATTATTTGTGTTATTATGTTGGGTTAGGGTTTTGGGAGGGAATACAAAAATGCACGGAAAGAGAAGAGAAGAGAAATTAGAGAGAAAAAAATAATGGAAGAAGACAAAAGAAAGAGAGAGAGAGAGAGAGAAAACCATGTGTAGCATCTGAACTTCCAGTTCTAGCTCAAGTGATTGATGCAGATTTTGCTGCTGAACAGCTTCTTACCCTTCTGGCCTTTGCAGACTAATTTGATGAGGTAACAGAGAGAGTTGATGGATGAGGTATCTCTTTTCAGCTAAACTGGTTGTTTTGGGCTCTTTTTCCTGGTCTTGGTCTGTGCTGGGGAGCTCCTTGAAAAGCTGCAGCTTTGTTGGAGAAGCTCCTCAGGCATCACGTCCAAATTGGGGTGGGAGAGTGATGGTGTCTAGGATTTCAATCATACAAAAATCTTGAGCCTGGGCAGTCTCTGCAGTTCTCACTCAGCCTTTCTTTTCTTGTTGAATCAGAGAAGGAAAGATTGCAGCTAAGTTTTGATCTGAGTGTTGGGCATTTAATGATTTTGTTTATGACGATCAAGGAGTTAATATATATTGAGGGAGTCTGGTGTTGATCAAAGACATGCTTGGCTAGAGGTGCAGACAATTATGGAAGAAATATTTAGAACTGCTCTCTCCCAAACTGGAGATGAACTGACTCTTTGAAGGCGGGGTGAAAAGGAGAACAGCCTAGGGCCATAAACAAGCGGACATAAAGAAGAGGGGTGGGGGGTGGGGGGTAAGAGATGAGGCTCCTTCTAACTTTGAGATGTGGGCATGTGTACGCTTAATAGGCGGGATGTAGGGGTCGTCAAGTGGATAGGGGAAGTTGACAGTAAAGGGCAGGTTGATCGGTGATTGGTGTGAACGAAAGAGACAGGAAAAGTTTTGAGGGTGTTCAACAGTTACATTGGATGATAGTGCTTGTTAATTATTTACTTCCACTTTGATAATCCTTCATATGAACAATCCGCATGCTACTAACTGTGTCATTTTTTTTTCAATAAAAATATATAATCAATTCTTTCTGTTTTACTTCAATGTTTGGCATATAGTTAATGTGATTTCCAATTATAGCCTACTTATTGTAAGATCAAAAGATTAAGCTAATTAAAATGGCCAGCCTGCCTCCTTTCATGCATAAAATTTCTGGGCCCAATTTGGGTCCTGCTGAGACCTTACATGGTTGCAAGGAAAAAGGACTCCATCAGGTGATTTCATTATAAATCCAGTCCAAGTATGATAACAACTTTTCAAGAACATTTAATATTAAAGATGAAAGATTTAAGATATTTGTTGACTTTTCTACTCAAATGTTAATTTATAATTATGAAGTGGAAAAGCCACTTAGTGATAGTATATGATATGATTAGCAAGATCATAATTTACTTTAAGGGCAATGGACCATTGCCGTGGAGCAAAGTTCTTGACATTTAATTAAATAACCAGCATTGCCCTCAATTTTAAATTGTACTTTTTTGAATAATGCACATGTGTTGCTAGTTGTACGTTAGGAACTTTGTTTGATTGATACAAAAAAGATGTATAATGTATGAAATTTCTTAGTTATAATTTGCAAAATAGAGTTAATTATGATATAAATATAAAATCTCTTCTAAAAAATTTTCTTCCTTTTTCTTGAATTTTTTTTATACCTTTACTTGCAATGAAATTTTAAAGGCCACTTGGTGGAAGTCTTATTTTGCATTTTACTACAAAATACTCTAAAATTGGATAGCCTTATAATGAAAGATCAACATTTTTGTCATGATTTCTCATTTATAGATTTCATAGAATTTCCATTCATTTCACGCGAACTAAATGGAGCTTTAAGGTTTTCCTTTTCAAGGCAATCCCTCGTATATTTATACACTCACTAATATAGTTATAAGACCATAAAAATTAGTTACACATTCATCAAGATAGGTTATAGATCTTTAACATTAATTAATTATTTTCAGAGAATGACAGAGGCCGAAAAGTTTATCTTTAGACCAAGTCTTTACAAATGATACACAAGCTAATCCGGTTCTCTATTAGAAAATGTGCAAGTAGTATTATCATTGTGGGCTTGGCCCATGATCGAGGAAAAAAATTCTAAGAAAAAATTTTCTAAAAGTGGAGGATTGTGTAACTCTTAAAATTAATTTCACGCTTAATACCTATCGAGATAAATTTATTTGATATATTAACATGTATATGCTTATAAATTTTTAACTTGAATTAATTACTTTAAAGGGACGATTTAGGCTATAATGATTCAATCTAAGTAAAATATAATAGCCAAGTCATTTCTTTAAAATTAATTGATTAAAATTAAGGATCTATGGACACATTTTTACTATCATACTAAATCTAGGTCAGTAGGCAATGAATATATATATATATATATATATATATATATATATATATATATATATAGGACTAATTTGACGGTTAAGGTTGACAAACAAAATTTGCCTCTGATGTTGGGACAATTATCTTATGTCTTATAGTGTGACTCCCTCCAAAAGCAGTAAAATATGTAGAAGAAAAATAGAGGTGCAGTCGTCCTTCTTACAATGAATAGAATTGGTTTAGGTTTCACTTACTAGGGTGGGAACTCAATTTCAAGCAAAACAAAAAGCCATGTATTACAAGCTAGATCGTCAAAAATTTAGTACTTAGAACTCAAATTTTTTTCACGAGTCAATGAATTAGATCACCATGAAAGCTGTTTATAGGTAATAGGTTAATCGACCAGCTTTAATCAAAGACATGATAAAGTCAAACAAAATCAATTCCAATATTTAATAAAGCCAAACAAATCAATTTTCTTAAAATGTAATTTATCCTTCAAAAAATTAAGATTTGGATGGGCCCACTCAATTATGGGTGCCGGATTCTCTCAAATTCAATATTAAAGTAAAATCTCGTGTATTAACGAGGATATGTTTATAGTCTTTAATTTAAATTAATAAATTTTAAAAAGATGATTTAGGTACATCACTGTGTAATTGGGTTACATTGTCACAAATTATATCAAAACCAACTTTAAACCATATGAAATGTTAGGATGAATTGAATGATTGACAATAGTTAGATCCATAAGCCAAGGTAAAAAAATTTGAAGATGAAATTTTTTAAAGACAGTGGAATATAATATCCTCCAAACTTAGTTTGATATTAAATATATATTTGGGTAAGATATAATATTATATTTATGAGGATGCGCTTCTTGTATTTAACTTAAGTTAAAAATTTAAAAAAATTGACTTAATTTATTAGTTTATACTTTAGTCGGGTCATCAAAATAAGCGACTTAAAAAATAATTGTTAGCATTATTACTTTCTCATAATAAAAATATATCCCAAATAAATTAATTTTATAGATATGGATAACTGCGGGTGTAGTTTAATCTACGTATATATCCCCTTAAGAATAGGTATATTTTCATGTTCATGTCTACTCCTACGTCTGCATCATGTGGATATAAAAATGTCCATTTATTGGTTGAATAGACACGGATACAGACGTAGATGTGGACGTGGATTAATGATGTCCAGGGCCAACCCTAATTAGTAGGACGAGAGTTCCTAAACTCCCAAAACCATTATAATTTATCAGATCTTTCACTTTATTTAATTATAACAAAAAATGTAACAAATATTTCATAATTTTATATAAAATTTTCTAGTACAACGAAACATCCCTTCAAATAGGCACTCATACTACAAAATAAGTTCACTTTTGCCCGCGACAAAATGTGGAGTATATTAATTAAAGTTATCGTGGGCTATTATGCAGTGGGAGAAAGTACAGTGCATAAAATAATCTTAAAAACCGTGAAAAAATATTTTCAAAATATATATACTTTATAATAATATAAATTATGGTTACTGATTGAAGTGAGCTAGTTCGTAAACATTTAGCATTCGGCTAAGCTTAACTCGATATTTAAATACCCGAGCTCAAACTCGACTTGAACTTGAATCTTACAAGCCGAACTTAAGCAAGGTTGTGTTCGACTCGACTCGATTCGGTTATAACTCGAGTTTGACTCGTAGCTCGATTCGAATTTGATTCGATAAAATAATATAATAATATAGTTTTTATATTATATTATATATATATATAATATAATAACAAAGAAGTAAGATAGTTGAGATGGTAAGTATTCAAGTTGATGACCTCAGGATTATGGGTTGGTTCAATACTACATTGATTATATTTTTTAAATGAGGTACTTTTGACTTTTAATTTAATCGATTTCGAGTTCACAAACGAGATGGGTTCGAGTTTGGAAAAATTAAATAGTTTAAGTGTATTCGAGTTCGCGTCGAACTCGAATATATAAAAGATATTTGAGTCGAATTCGAGCATATATGTTCAAAATTCGTTTGATCTCAAGCCGAGTTCGAACGAGTTTCAAACTATTCGAGCTGAGTTCGAATACAAGTTAAATTCAGCTCACTCATTTCGATTAGCACCACTAATATAAATCATGAAAATAGTGTTATGGATATATATATTTGAGGTATAATTTTATGGTCTTCGGAATTATACCATGGACATTACTTTTTTAAGGTCTAGCAACGCCAACCCCAAAAATACACCACGGCTCATGTGTGGGTAAAAACAATATATTTTTTGGTAGCGTCAGCAGGTGGATGAAATGCATACATGCGCCAGTGTTTTGAGCAAAAAAGTCAAGGTCATAGAAAGACCGTGCATTTGCCCTGTGGCTATGCTGGACAGGTTAGCAAGGATCGTTCTTTCCATGCTTTGGTCTATCTCGAATCAATTGACATGGAAGAAGTTTGTACAGAAGTTGAATATTGTAGCTAGAAAGGTGGCGATTTGATGGTTTCATCGTTAAAAATCCATCACATATTGGCTATTAAACACTATAATGAACTAAGATCCCAAGATTAAGTATTTGTCTCTATCAAGTTTTTGAAAATCGTGGTGGATGATATTGTGACTAATTATGCATGGTTATAGTAACAAAATGTGAATCCTTGCAACCTGGCCTGTCCAACATAGCCCTACGTTAGATAGTTATGTGTAAACAGTATCTACTATTCTATATAGCATCAATTGGTCCCTTTTGTAAGAATATCAAACTGCTTTTGTTATGGGTCGACCGGCCTAACCCATGAAGTGTAAAGGCATTACATTGATAAAAAAATGTTCTTAAATGATAACGACTTGTAGTTGCTTGAGATGATTACTTTGCGTGTAATTGAACAATTGAAGGTCAAGTAAATAAGTTATAATCATACTTCGTGTACGATAACGTGACTCTATAGCTTGCCGAGTCAAACTCTATAAATGATTCAGTATTGACCAATTTAATAATTGGCTCCTTAAGTTATATTACGAAAGTTATCAAAATATATTATTATTTTTAGATTAATTAAATTAATATTTAAAAGAAATATAAGTCATATTTTTATCAATTTCAAATATCAAAAGAATAATATACACTAATTTTATGTTTTTTATTATATAATTAAAATTTTAATATAACTAATTTAACTCAATTTGAAATCGACTTCTGGTTAGCTCTTTGATAACTCTCTTATGGAGTTATTATTTTGTATTGGTTTGAATGTGTTTTCATGCCTTAGCCTCTAAACTCTGATTAATTAAAAATAAGGATTGCGAAAGTAATGAATAAAATGAAAATTGCTAGCATTTCTCAATTTAATTTTAATAAATTAATGTTTATTGCAAGGGTAAAGTTTATCCAAAACATAGTGAAAATTGGTAAGAAGTGATTGTGCTTTAATCATGTGACAGGCCGCATTTGGAAGCTCCTATGAAGGTCAGTAAAACATTTCTTGTCCAACATATCTGGCCGATATTGATATTGCACATAATTAAGGATGGGATTAGGTGAACGCAGCTGATGCTATGGACTAAATAGATCGATTAAGCAATTAAGCACCTTACAGTCCAAGAAAGAATCTCATCCCACATGTGTGATGATAATAGAAGGATCACACCAAATGCATGGGGTAGGAAGCTTCATGGAATACGTCGAAAAGTTTTTAGCTGCCTACTTCAGATTTATTGTAAATATACATGATCATTTACTTATGAGGGAGCTTCTTCTTTACTCCAAATTCTTCTTCTTCCATATTTGAGATTCTTGAATTCGTCACTTCCTCTGGTTAGTGTAAGCAAGCGGTTTTTAAAGTTTGAGAAGAAGGGCTGTGAAGTCAAGCCAGGAGAAAGAATGTACAATCGTATAGAATAATAGTGCTATGGCCTTAGCATTCTAAATTTGTATAGTTTTTTTTATTGTGTTGTTTTCTTGACACTCATAATGATGAATATTTTCATGAGGTAAAATATACTAATCAGAGATGAACAATGCATCTTAGTTATTATATGACGTAGAGTTGTTATTTTCTACCTTTTTGTAATTGATAAAGGGTTGGATTATTTCAATTGGTTCTAAATGTTTCAAAAATCTAGTTAATTTTTGCACGATAAAAAGAATTTGTTTTACTTAGACATAAGAAAATTAACGATGTCTTCGTTGGAATAGTTTATAAATTTGAAATAGACATACACTTGACGCTATAAATATCCACATAAAGAAGTTATTAGTAATGGATTAATTTTGTTTTGTTTACAAAGACATGTGGTGTAGGGCAATAGGGATTATAAATAGATTGCAATATGTAATGATTGTCCTTTACAATTAGGTTCATTTATTTGGATATCAACTCTAATAATATTATAAATTGGCAGAAGTAACAAATTTGCATTGTATGATAATTAGGCAAAATTAATCCTAGATATATCTTATTCTTGAAAGAGCTTTCGACTTGGGCCCACCGGTTGTTAATATAGTTTAAGTGATAACATTTTTTCTTATTTGATATCTTTGCTTCAATTCTTGATCAAGTTAGAATAGATATTTTAATGTTTGTATTTCTCTCTTCTTGTTAATCATTGTTCTTGTTTCTACTTTAATTAATTAGTTAATTAATCCACTTAGAGTAAATGTAAGGTAAAAATGCATAAATCATTGAGGGAACGATCTTTATCGTCTATAAGAATCATGTGTGCCCAAATATATGATAATAATGCTAGTAAGACAATAACATAATAAATTATCAGAATATATAAAAAAATGACCGATTTTTCTTTATTTATTTTAATTAAATCATATAATTATTTTTAGGCCGAATAACGTATTAGGATGTGTTACGGGTAATTTGGATGTGTTATTAGTTATAGAGCATGTAATTGATGTCTATTATATTTTATGAGATTTTTCTTTATTTTTTTGGATTTTTTAAGAATTATTCCGAGTTAGTATTATTTTTTATTCGAGTCAGAATCGAGTTAAATTACGAGACGACCATTTGTTTTCTTAGCGACCATTTGTTTGTCTAAACAACCATTTATTTGCTTAAATGACCATTTGTTTTTCTTTGACATCTATATATTTAACACTTCTGTCATTCAGTCACCATCATCCTTCTCACTCAACTTCTTTCTTCTTCTTTTTCTTTCTTCCTTCTTCCCCACAATCCTCACTCGAGCAGGCCATCATCGTGTGACTGACGATTAAGTATATACTTTATTTGATTTAATTATTTAAAATTGATATCTATTAGCATAACATGCTAGGATTGATTAATTGTTATGATGAATATTTGATTATAGTTGAGTGATGATTTGCATGATTTAGTTAATAGTGAATGATTATTAGTGATCTAATTAAGTAAAGTAAATTTGAGCATGCTAACTAACTGTAGCGTAACCTACAAAAATATAATAAAATTATGATGAATAGGATGAAATGTTTTTATTGATGATTGTTTGACTATTATTAGATAATGATTACATTGTATGTGTGATGTTTATGTTGAGTTGATGCATCATTTAATTAGCGGGCGTTAGCTTCTAAATTTAATGTGTATATACAGAGTAGGAACTTGTCGTCTAGGCACGTAGACATGTTTGGAGCTTCTACCAGGTCCGTTTAGGACTCGTTCTCTGATTTACGCTATTCTATTATGTATTTGATTTATTATACATGGCGGCAAGGGCGGGAAGGCCGGGTAGGGCGGGGGGGGCGCGCGGTGGCAGGGGTGGTGGGGGTGGGAAGGCTAGGGGGAGGGGATGGTGGGTGGTGGTGGCAGGGGGCAGCGGTTGGGGGTGGACCAGGCCACAGTGGTGACCAGCAGTCGTGGGGGGTCGGTCGTGGGTGGTGGAAGGGCAGCAATTGCAGGCGGTTGTGGGTGGTCGGGCACGACGGCCAGTGTACCTAGAAGAGGGAGGGGCATTCAACAGCCCACGGGCCGTGTGCTACATTTGCACTGCCAAACATGGCAGCGCATACCAGCAAAATCCATAACTACATACACCCACGCTAGTCCACGTAGGTTCACCATTGATCAATATCCAAAATTGCAGCCGACCATACTCCATATATAATTGGTTTTATTCTACATCTTCAAGCAAACTCTTTTTTAGAAGCATTAGTATGGCATCAGCTTTAGAATGGACTTCAACAATAATGCACTGAAAAGGATGTTACAAATAAAACAACATTTAAAAGCTTAATGCATATGTTACATATTTCTTGTGCGTGTTTCTCAACAAACTTGTCATGACTTGGATCAAAGTGAAAAAAAATACCAAAGTTAAAGATCAATATTATATTTTTATTAATAAATTGGATATTAATCTATTAGTTAATAGTAATGAGACTAAATTAAGGTTATTACAATCCAACCACATTAAAAAATTTTGTCCTCATAATTACACTTAGCCGATGGCTAACCGTCTAACCAATATTCGGTGGATTTAATAAACATAATTTATCTTCAAAATTAGTTAATTAAAATTAAAAATTTATAATTTAATATCTTACTAATAAATCGGATTTTACTCCACTATATATTGGCTGCGGAACTAAGTTAAGAGTATCACAAACCTATTTCTTTATTCGATGCTATTGATCAGCATTAAATATTTTTTTATAAAGCATGGTTTCAATCCTATTAGAGATAAAAATGCCTAAATGAATCTTACTTGGGTGGGAAAAAACTATAATGTCCTTCGAAAGAATTCTGCTTCACAATTATTGCCAAAATGCATTTTTTGTGTTTATTATTAGCATCAACCTCGAATTATGTTAATTGTTATTGTCGATCGCCACTGATTTTATTTTTATTTGTTTCAAAAACAAATCATTGATTTCATTATGCTTCTTGCGTGACGGCTTCAATTTCTGTGTCTTCTAATTTATGGACAAGTTCTTATGATTTGACGTTCTCTCGGCAAAAACTAATTTTTAAATACTAGATTTCCACCATGTTCAATATCTACTACTAACGAATTTTTTCTTTTTCCTTCGATCTCTTATTTTTTTAGAGTGTGGTTAATTAAATTTGGGCTCACACTTAATATTTTATTAATAATAAACTCAAAATATAAATGATTTTCTCAAGAAAAACCTCTTATGTAAATCTCTATTTTCATTAATATCATCTTCTTGCCTCTACGATTATCTACAAATAATTAATAAACATAATATTTATAAGATAATTATATAAAATTATGAAAATTTGATAAATATAACAATTACGTTGATAAAATAGTTAATGATACAAGGTTGATTAATATGATAGTATATAAATAATTGATAAATATGACGTTTGAGATAAGCATGGAGGATCATGGAAAACTAATAATCATGATTGCACTGACTTATACACGATGTATAAAAAGTTAAACGAACATAATTATAAAAATCATTAAAAATTGATAAATATGACTAAGTATACACAATTGATAAATATAACACTAGCCTATAAGATAAACATACTAAATTGATAGCATGGGTGCCATTTACATTATTATTTATTAATTTAATTTTAAATATTAATAATATATAATTAAAAAAATTTATAAGTGTCATGCACATAAGTCGGGTAATAATGTAATTATGCCCTAATTCTCGAGGAAAAAACAAATAAATAGTATCAATTATTATGCACCAACACCACTCCACTCCACACAAGCCATATGAGAGATACATATGGATTACATTTGATCACATCCATCATTAAGTCTACAAAATTTGAGCTAATATATATCATGATATGATCACCTTTATTTATTAACTTTTTATCTACATCAAATTCTTCATAAGCCATACCAAGCTACTCCAAAGAACAGTTGGTATCACAATTGAGAATTTTTCCATCATTGGCAGCTAAATTATGAGCTAGAGTGAGCCCATAATGCATCTAATATAGGTGGAGGCCCACAAAAGTTGAGAGTGAAAGATGAGAGCTCTTTGGAATTAAGCAAGGCCCACCAGAACTGTTCACAAGGACATGTGGGCCCAGTCCACTGAAAAATTTGAGAATACAAACCAATCAAATGTTACAAGCCACTATTAGCTCGACTCAAGAAATGGCTAAGAACTTGGCTTGTTGTTGCTGTTAAAGGCCCACCTGTCTTAGTGAAAACAAATTCCATGCCTCTTGTCCCCCTCTTTCTTTAGTGGTGGTCATCTTTGATATAAACCACCTTTTGGGGGATCATTGTTTGTCCAATGAGTTATTTGTTTTATAAATCTTTATTTCTTCTGATCTATACAATGATACTTTAATGGAAAAAATGAAAAACCAGGAGAATCTCAATTCCTATATTTGTTTACATTCCACCTGAAAACATAAGCAAATAATTCAGGCAAAGCAAATCATTCTCAGGAGATCCAAATCAGAATATCAAATCACACAGACACGAATTAACCTCCACAGGCAACATCCTTCAAATTCTCCTCCAAAATAAAACGCTGTACGATAAAACCCTAATTTTTTCTTGAGTTAATCTTAAATGTGAGGACACATTAATTTGAAGATATCACCCTAACCTTAAAAAACTTTTATTTTAAGACATCAGATCTTTTTCTAAAGCCATAAAGGCACTTCTGTACGCGTAATGGCAAAAGAAAGACAGCAGTAGAAACATAAAACACCCAAAAACGTACATAAAACATAAATCTCAACAAAATTTTCCAGGCTCAGTTTAGAAGGCTTCCTTCACCCGGAAGAGGATAGAGCTTCTCATCTACCTTCCCAAACGTTCCCCTCAAAACACCCCACCAGATGGAAGAAAGTACTCAACAAATAAAGAGAAGCAGATGGTAGAAGAACGTTCTACTCACCAAATATTAATTATGGTATAGCTGATCAATTCCTCATTAATCTCAATTCTAATGTCCATATTTTCTGATATTGCAGACTGCATGGAATTCTTAACCGTTAGCTGGTATAGAATTTTAATCCCCATACGCAGATGTTGCTAACAGCTAACTTGTTCTAAAGAAACGGCTGTTGAAAAGATAGTGTAAGCTTGTCCAAGAACTCGGAGAAGATATGCTCAAAAAATTAATGGATAACATTTTGATTTATAAAATCAAATCAGTCATCCCCGTAGCTACTTGGCACACTCGGAAATAACATCCTGACATATAAGGTTACTACAACCGGCATCAACAAAATAATTAGCATTCGAAAACGGGACACCATGTATTAAATAACTAAATACCCATGAACAAAAATTGCTATAAGATGTGCAGCTCATTATTGAGTAATCAGATGGGGGCTTGAATACCAAGTTGCTGCATTTCTCTCAACTTCCACGTTGGATATACGGCACCTTCTAACTCTTGATAATCAACTAGCTGCATGGCCCAAGCATAGTGTACAGTGTGAATTGTATCCTGGAAAACATCAATGCATAAATATTGATGTGCAGTAATATAGGAAAATCATTGAGCAACCATGACAACAGCTCAATCACAGAGTTACATCCAAGCATCTATTCTTTGCCTTTCCACCTTCCATAACAGCGCCTTCTACGTCACGTGCACAATATATCTGCTGTGTCTGGAACTGCAATATCGGTTGTGGAAGAAATAAATCATTTGTGAACATTCACAAGGGAAAAACTCTAAAAAAAACGAAAAATAAAAGAACACTGAAACAAAGGCTTACAGCTACAATGATGATAGGACTGTCACCCATCAGCTTAGTTTCTCTAACTTGCACATCCGATACATGTAGAAGCTATGACAAAGAAAGCAAAAACCAATAATGAGGAGGTTGATAGCTTTGGGACCAATAATACCTCGTCCAAAAGTAACTCTTCAAGCATTACCCTAATAATCGTGCAAAAAACTGTAACCAACCTTATTACCGAAAAAGATACCCGCAGTGGCATAAACCTTTCTTTCTGCTTGACACCTTTCTATCAATTCAAAACAACAGTGCTGCTTCAGTTTCCCAACGTCGCATTGCTCACACACAATAATTTAAGCATCCAAAAGATTGTACAGTGACAGTCATAGTAGAAAAGAAGAAATGCCAATTGAAGCAAATACCTTAAAGTATGCCGTCAAAGTTGGTCTTATCATTTCCTGAACCTCAGCTAAAAACTCCGGCAATGAGAAAGACCTTTTTCATCAAAATACCATCAGGTAGGATAAAAGGGTCAAACAAATTTTCTCAAATAAATAAGCCAATTGGAAGAAAATCCCTACGGATCTATCCGGCGAATTCCTAGAAAGAAAGTGCCGCTGCAGTCTCCCCAAAAACCGTTTCAGTCAAACTGCATGAACAATGTAAACCACCTTAAACCTATTAACAGTAACAACCTAAACCACCTTAAAAAATACATCTGCATTAGGTGGCATATAGATCAACTCTTAAATGCAATGGATGGACAAATCATTCAACTCAACACAACTTCTACAACAATTGTAACCTGTGAAATCAAGGCTGTGAACCACTTCCAGTCATGGATACATCAAAATATTTCAGTCAACAAAACTTCACAAAGAAAATGAAGATTGCTTCATATGCCACAAGAATGTCTTCGAGTGATTGTAGAAAAATAAGGTAAGACTAGAACAGACATCATTCTTGAAAACAATAAAGTGAAATGAACAACTACAAATGCCACCGATCTTAATTTCAAAAACAACCAAGTTCAGTAGGTTCATGTGGCATCTTCCGCAGGATACAATAAATAAAGAAGATAAATGATTGAAAAAATGTCTTCTATTAAGTAATATTGTACACGATTAATACATGTGGTTTGTAAAGGTAAAATACCTAGCTTTACTAATAACTCAAAAGGAATGCCATCAAGCAAACATTAAAATAAAAGGGTAATCCCCAAAACACAGGCATTTAGCATAACTAAAATACAATGAGACATAGTTGCTTACTCTTGAATTTTGTGAACAACGGGTGATCACTCGTCTCCCAACGCTCCCGCATGTCCTCTGCAATCTGCCAATCCATTAGTAAGGTTCAAAGTAAAAAAGCAATCAATAAACATGTATTAGACAGTTCTGCTACTCACACACCTCCTGGCTGTTTGCAACGACTGGCTCACTATATCCACTGATTTTCTTATAAACTGGATGTCCACGCATCTGTTTTAAACAATAAATATCATATGAGTGGGATAGTAAAAATGTGGAATTGAAAAACTTTCAAACCGCACAGATGCACCAATATAAGCTCTGACACTAAATAGCCACATGAGCAAATGAAAAAGCAATGATATTCAAAAAGCAATATAAACTAACCTTGTCTTTAAATGTTTCCCACTTTATGCCATGCAGACTGCGTCTTAGGTACCACCACAACGTCAGCTCTCAAGCTCACTTCTTTTGGTTGAGCAGAAGAAGCTGCTGCCTGCCTCATCTTCCTTCTCCTGTTTGGATTGCTGGTTAACTCGTCTTTCACAATGTCATATCCCTTCTTAGCCAGGTCAACAATTTTCATCTCCTTCAATTAATTAAAAGTAGCAGACGAGTCTGTCTTAAATTTTTGGTAGTAAGTTTCCGAAGTTCCTAGTCGCTCAGAAAAAGTATGAGAATCACTTCCATTTTCCATCTGGTTTCCATCTTTTGTCTCAGTGCTAGAGCCAGTTGAGTTAGTGCTTGTTGGAGGATCTTGTTTTCCGAGCCCAATTTTCTCTCTGACCTAAAATGAAACATTATAACATCTATAACATTTAATCAATACCAACAAAAAACAATTTTGATGCCCCTCACCTCCTCAGTGGCAACCGAAAATTTCTCCTTCATATTAGTTGTTACCTGTGACAACGTGAGAAAAGAAAGATCAGAACAACTCATAACAATAGAGTTAAAATGGATCCATTTTGTTTCATTTGGCCCCCTCCTCAGTGGCAGACGAAATTTTCTCCTGTATATTAGCTATTACATGTGACAATGTGAAAAAAGCAGGATCCGAATAACTGATAACAACAAAGTTGAAATGGATCTATTTTGTTTCTTTTGGCCAATTCAAATATCCACGTCCAAGCTCAGAACAAAGGCATGCATATTAAGGTAACATTTCCAATCAAAACAGATGTCACCGAATCCATAATGCTAAATGCATTGTCATAACAATATATTCCAATGCCCATGGTTCAAAGAAACACTTCAGAGAATAAATAAGAGCTTCTTAGCAAACCCAGTAATGATGGCATCATATAATGACTTTGAGCGGTCAAAAGAGTCAAACATATTAGTTATAATTCATAACGATATCCCATGACCATAGCATGACCAAAATTTGTTGTCAGGGAAATTGATAACATCCTCAAAGTGTGGAAATGAATAGACAGTTTGACGTTGACCTCTTTGCTGTAACTTCCGTTTCAGTCCACAAGTCATCCACTTCCTTGTACAGCCGCTCACTAGTCTGCTTCATTCTGCCAGTTCACCATCTCTCCTAAATCAGGGCTACCTGCCTTGACATACAACAGTATGTCTCAACATAACTCTAAAATTTGACAGATGGCATAGGTGCAAAATGGTTTGACACCCATCAGTTACCTTGGTGCAAAACTTTCCTTCTTCTCCTTCAACTCCTTGATAGATTTCCGAAGTTCTGGATTACTAATAAAAAATCAGAAGAAAATAATCAGACACATCATAAAAAATCTAATCAGTCAAAAATAGAAACATCCAATACCCCACCTCCCTACATTGCTGTACTCGAGTGCAACACACTAAACAACCAAACTTGCAAAAACTTAAAATAACAGCTTGTTTGAGACACCATAGAATCCTTAAACAAAATGCAAAATCAACCAATTATTTCTAATCTCCAATCCACACCACATCAACTACAAATACAGGTTCCATTCACATGCCCCATTTCCGGAACACTAAACATTCAACTGCTACCAGCCATGCAATCTGAATACTTCAATCACCCTCAAAACACATAAGATGCAGCATAAATCACACCATTTTCCTCTACCTGTGTATTCAATAAAAAACAGAACAAACAGCTGCTAATCATAGAAAAACACACCCCTAAACAACTTCTCAATCTCCATATCAGACCAGGGCAAATTTTATTCTATTTTTTAAAAACAAAAAAAACATTAAACATCAGACACAACCCACTTTCGATTTCTCCTTTGAGCTTATCCTTGATTTCATTGAGCACGCTGAAGCCCCGAGCACTGCGCAACCTATTGCCAGCAACCAAACCAGCCCGCCCAAACAACGACACCCTTCAATACCACAACAACAACAATCAACAAGACCACATACAGAACGGATTACAAGGCGGAAAATGGCAGTTGAACAAGCGGGCACCTCCGGCGAGCAGAGGCCGGCGGCGCCATGACGGGACAGGACGAGGTCCCGCACAATCTTGCGGCTGCCCATGAAGCGATTGCGCCCGATTCCGGTCGGAGGGAGCGAATTTGGAGGGAAAAGGTGGAGCCGTTGGGAAGGGTTACGGCGGGGATTTACATAAGGCAAATTTAAACGTAATCATTTTAAAACGAATAGGCTCAAGTTTGAATAATGAATAGAGTTTGAGCAACAGGGTATTTAATTTGGCATAATTTTACTTAAAATTCGAGTTTAATATATTTAAATTTAAAAAATGTTTGGCTTGACTCAACTCATAAATATTATTAAGGTCATATTAAATTTATACAATATTGAAAACAATAATTTGATCTTATATAAATGAAGTAAGAGCCAAACACGAATATTTACTTAGTTTGAGAATATAGTAAGTCAAACATGAGTTAATCCTAAAAGTAATGAATTTTAGACCGCTCGGTTTAACCTATAATACATTAAAACTCGTCAAGCACTCAAACAAATTTAAACATGTTTGCCAAATATCAGATCGAATTCAAAAACATCTCTATTTGCCTCTACTCGGCTCGTTTACACCCCTATTTTTAGGTGGGGAGGAGGGTTAAGGTTTGCCAAGGGTTTGTTATGTATAGTGGCGGCAAAAAGTGGGGAGGGAGAGAATGATAATAATAATAATAATAATAATAATAATATTATTATTATTATTATTATTATTGATATTATATTAAGGAAAGTTGTACCTATTGTAACTTGTGTAATATATAACAATCTTTTAATAATAATAATAATAATAATAATTATTATTATTATTATTATTATTATTAATTATCATTAGAAGATTGTTATTTACTACACGAGCTACAAGAGCTACACCTTTTCTTTAAAATAATTTAATAAGTCTTGCTATTATTATTATTAAAAGATTGTTATTTATTACACGAGCTATAAGAGCTACACCTTTTATTTAAGACAATTTAATAAGTCTTGCTACTTAAAATTTACGTAGATAAATAAAAAATAAATAATTAAAGTAATTATAAAATTTTAACCCGATCTAAAGTGTATCAAATTAATTGTAATAAAAATTAAATATCTATTAATTATTATATTTTAAAAAATTTAAAAATAACTCATAATAATATTTAAAAAAAGATTAAAAAATTTTCAGTGTCATACTTATACACTTTATTTTTAATACATATATGAATATTATTTTGTGAGATTTATCAAAAAATGTTCAAATTAGAAACTCATATAAGCTAAATAAGGTGTAGTTCACCTAATTTTATTATTATTATTATTATTGATTATTATTATTATATTAATTTTATTGATAAAAGAATTCAAAATCTAATTAAAAACGGGAGATTTGTTCGATCAAAATATAACAAAAATAAAAAAATAACTCAAATTAATATGGTCTATCTTCTCAATTAATTAGAGTATCTTTAAAATCGAAGCCTATCTAATTATTTTATAACGAATTATCAATGAAATTAGAATTTATTTTTTCAAACAAGTTGAACGTGGCTTGACATCTGCCTACGTGTATTTCAATTTTGGGTTCCTAGCACCACTGTCTTCATGTTCACATTATTTATAAATTAATTATCTCAAATTTGAATTGATATAAGGTTATAATTTTTATGATCTAGTTTACGCTTGAAAATTTCTTCTATACTACTCAAGTTTGATTTATATATAGATTTAATAAATTTTGGGTCAAGTTGTGTTGAGTGAAAGCCCTTGATAGCTCCATCAAGTTCAAATTTATTTTTTATATTAAGGATTTTGCATCTGGGACGAAAAATGATTTTTTTAATTTACATAATATTATTATGGTATATATAAGCGTATAAACTAGTTTAACAATTTATAAGGTAGAAAATTTAACATAAGCTGAACATTACATCAGTCTGACAGGTTTGCCCTGAGTTGAGACGAGTACCTCGAGCTTTGTTTATAGTTCAATTCAATAAGCTCTTATTTTCAATAAGTGAAAGGATGTACTGCAATCACCCAACTTAATTACCCTCAAATTAATTTCTTACTTCAAAGCCTAATGAGGTCGAGCTGAATCGACAAGACCGGAATTAGCCTTGTTGAGAAAATCCTCAAATTTGGAGATCAACCACAGCGAACAAAAAGTAATGGGAAAATAAGACCTAAGAAATAAGATAAAACAAAATCACAAAAGGGCAAAGATTTAATGTGGAAAACCCTCATTCAATCGAGAGTCAAAAACCACAGGCAACAACGAACAATTCACTACTTCAACCAAAGATTACAGTCATCAAATATATAAAGAGATGTACAAGAAGATTACTCACACACCCTATACTATTGAGATTACAGGATTTCACTCTCTCTCAATTCTACCGTATAAGATAAACTCGTGAATATTTTTCCCTCTTCTTTTATCACTATATCTCTCTCTATCTCTCTTTTTCTTGTCTTTTCTTCTGCTTGTCTTGCCTTCTACTTGTCTTGCCCTCTAAGAATGAGACAAATGAAGCTCAATTTATAGAGAAGCTTTGAGACCCTTCAATCTTCATGGAACAACTAACAACCACCTCTGTTAATATTCTGAGATTTCTTTAGTATTCCGAGTGTGACAATGGGCTACATATCATTAATACAATTACACATATTAACAATCTCCCACTTGGAGTCCGATTGGAACACACCAGTCCAAACTCTTCCTCCACTTGTTCGTTGCATGAGTCCACCTGCATGTTAGTGCAAGTTCACCAAAGTTGAGCAAAAACTCAACTTTTTTCCATCCACCGGTTTAGTCAACATATCCGCCGGATTATTTTTTCCATCTATCTTCTCCAACTTCAATTTACGTTCTTCTAACAAAGATCTGATAAAATGATACCTTAACCGAATATGTTTGGTCCTAGAATGAAATGCCGAGTTCTTGGCTAAATGGATTGCACTTTGACTATCACTGTACAACCTGCAATCAACCCCATTAAAACCTACCTCATTCATTAAAGTTTTAATCCAAATATATTCCTTGCTAGCTTCTGTAGCAGCCACATATTCAGCCTCAGTTGAAGACAGAGCAACTATCTTTTGCAATTTGGAAACCCAACTCACCGCGGTTCCACCAACTGTAAAGATGTATCCGGATGTACTCCTGCCATTGTCTCTATTTCCAGCATGGTCCGAGTCCACATAACCTTGCACATCAATATTATCACCCCCAAAACACAAGCAGTAATTAGAAGTTCCTTTCAAGTACCTGAAAATCCATTTCACTGCCTCCCAGTGTTCTTTTCCTGGGTTCATCATGAATCTGCTCACTACTCCCACTGCATGTGCAATATCTGGTCTTGTACTCACCATAGCATACATAAGACTTCCAATAGCTGAAGCATAAGGCACCTTTTTCATGTGAGCTTTATCCTCCTCACTCTTAGCACCTTGTTCTTTGGACAATTGGAAACTACCCAAAGTAGTAGTCACTGGCTTGGATTCATTTATGTTGAATCTCTCAAGAACTTTCTTCACATACCCTTCTTGAGATAACCACAACTTCTTGTTCTTCTTGTCTCGGGTAATTTGCATCCCAAGAAGTTGTTTTGCTTCACCCAAATCCTTCATGGAAAAACTCTTGGCTAACCTCATCTTGAGACTAACAATTTTCTCCATACAAGTCCCTACAACAAGCATGTCATCTACATACAAAGTTAAAATAATGTAATCGCCATCATTAAACTTTTGTAGATATACACAGTGGTCCGAATTGCTCCTAGCAAATCCATTATCCAACATAAACTTGTCAAATTTCAAATACCACTGTCTTGGTGCTTGTTTGAGTCCATATAGACTCCTCTTCAATTTGCACACCATATTTTCTTTACCTTTGACTTCAAATCCTTTTGGTTGTTCCATATAGATCTCCTCCTCCAAATCACCATGAAGGAAAGCTGTATTTACATCAAGCTGCTCTAAATACAACCCCTTTACAGCCACAATACTCAAAATAATTCTAATAGAAGTCATTTTTACAACAGGTGCAAATATATCATGAAAATCAATCCCTTCTCTTTGACCAAAACCTTTCACCACAAGTCTTGCCTTATACCTTTGTACACCACCGGCTTCAGACTTGATCCGATAGATCCACTTGTTTTGTAGAACCCTCCTTTTTGGTGGCAACCTCACCAACTCCCATGTATGATTCTTCTCCAACGATGACATCTCATCCTTCATGGCCAACTCCCACTTAAGATGAGCTTTGTCACTCATGGCTTCATCATAGGACTCCGGTTCTCCTGCATCAGTATACAAAACATGTTGTACAATTAAATTTAATTTCTGAGTAGGCTTTCTAACCCTTGTGCTCCTCCTTGGTTCAGGAGCAACAACTATCTCTTGTGGTGGCTCTGAGTCATCAATTTCAACTTGTGCATCAGAATATTCAGAATCTGATTCATCATCATTTGGTTGATTAGCCTGTGACTCACCTTCTTGTTCGGTCTCTTCAGAAGATAATTGTTCCTCATCACTTGGAACAAATCCTTGATTTTCAGCACTTGGCATCTCTTCATCTGTCTCATCAAGCTCCATATACTCTTTTTCTTTTGACTCCTCATTCTTTCCTTCTTTCATGTCTTTGTACATGCACTCTTCATTGAATACAACATCCTGACTTCGAAACACCTTGTTGTTCTCGAAATCCCACATCCGGTAACCATACTCATCACCTCCATATCCAAGAAATACACATTTGCGGGACTTTGTATCAAGCTTCTTTCTTGATTCCCTGTCAACATGTGTATATGCAATACAACCAAAGACTTTAAGAAAAGAGTAGTCAACTTTCTTACCAGACCATACCTCTTCCGGTATTTTTCCATCTAAGGCGCTTGATGGACTTCGGTTTATTAGATAGACAGCTGTATCCACTGTGGCACCCCAAAGATGCAAAGGGAGTCCAGCATGAACCCTCATGCTTCTCGCTCGCTCTAGGATGGTCCTGTTCATTCTCTCCGCCACCCCATTCTGTTGTGGTGTCCTTGGCATTGTCTTGATCCTTCTAATTCCCCGTTGTTCACAATAGGAGTCAAACACCTTATTGCAATATTCTCCACCATTATCCGACAGAAGACATTTCAGTCTTAAACCTGTTTCATTCTCAACTCGGGCTTTCCACATCTTGAAAATGTTAAAGACATCTGATTTTTCTTAATAGTGTAGATCCACGTCTTCCTACTAAAATCATCAATGAAGGTAACAAAATAGAGATTACCTCCAAAAGATATATCATGGGCTGGTCCCCAAACATCCGTATGAACCAACTCCAACCTTTTGGATTTCATCTCTCGCCCACCCTTTGTAAAGCTGACCCGTTTCTGTTTACCTAAAACACAGTCTTCACAAAAACCAAAGTTAGAATCAATTATACCTGTCAAAACCTTCTTGGAATGTAAGATCCTCATCCCACTCTCGCTCAAGTGACCAAGCCTTCTATGTCATAACGTTGTTATGTCATTCTTCTCAGCTGCCAAAGAAACAAACTGATCTACCTTGGTAGACAATGGGTAAAGTGTACCCACCGCCTTCCCTTTGATCACCACCAATGCTCCTTTGCTGATCTTCCACTGATTGTTTTCGAATGTGATCCTATAGCCCTCTTGGTCCAGCTTGTTAACAGATATAAGATTTTTCTTTAATTCAGGTATATACCTGACCTCCTTGAGAATCAGTTTACCTTCATCATGCATCTTCAAATGAATTACTCCTTTACCTTCAATTCTGCACTTCTGACCATTGCCAATTGTTACATATCCACAATCACTCTTGACAAAATCACAAAACCATTCTTTGTGAGAAGTACAATGAAATGAAGCACCTGAATCAATATACCATGTATCTATGTTGTAATCAACATGAGCAAATAAACAAAATTTCTCTTCATGACCATCAACAACATTAGCTACATTCTTGACTCGCTCGGGACAATCCTTCTTTAAATGTCCTTCCTTGTCACAAAACCAACAAGTAGGCTTACCCTTGAATTTTCCTTTGGATTTAGAGCGCCCTCGGTTCTTAGGACCTCTACTTTGACTTCTTCCTCTTTCTTTGCCCTTGCTTTTGTCCATCGACAAAGCTGTGCCCGAGATGGACGGTGTGCTATCTACCATGCTTCTCTTCATCATCTCCTGATTCAAGATTGCACCTAGCACTTCATCAAACTTTAGTTTTTCTTTTGATGCATTACTTATAGATGTAATTACCGTATCCCAACTCTCCGGCAAAGAACACATGAACATTAAAGATTTAATATCTTCACTAAAAGTCAACTCCACGAATTCAAGTTGTGCCTAAATTTTATTGAAATCATTCAAATGATTAACAATAGATTTACCTTCGGGCATCCTTAAAGAGACAAGCTTCCTCAACAAAAATAACCTGTTAGAGGCTCGATGACTTCTCATAAACACCAGCTAATGCCTCCATCAACCCTTTGACGGTCGTCTGTTTGGAGACATTAAACGCCGCCGACTGTGTTAAACACAATCGGACGATGGCTAAGGCTCGCCTATCCAATAAGGCCTACTCCTCGGCTGACATCGCTTCGGATTGGTTCCTATAAGCGGTTGATGTAGTTGCTTCTCGTATAGATGATCCTCAATCTGCATCCTCCACCATTGATAATTTGTTCCATCAAATTTTTCAATTTTTCCAGTCTTGGAACTGTCCGCCATGACTCCCACTCAAATCAAGATCCGATTGAATGAGACCCAAAATTCCCACAGACGGTGCTAATTGTTGATAAAAATCCCCAAAATTGGAGATCAACCACAACGAACAAAAAGTAATGGGAAAATAAGACCTAAGAAATAAGATAAAACAAAACCACAAAAGGGCAGGGATTTAACGTGGAAAACCCTCCTTCAATCGAGAGTCAAAAACCACGGGCAACAATGAACAATTCACTACTTCAACCAAAGATTATACAGTCATCAAATATATAAAGAGATGTATAAGAAGATTACTCACTCTCTCTCAATTTCTCCGTAGATAACCTTGTGAATATTTTTCCCTTTTTTTATCACTCTATCTCTCTCTTTCTTGTCTTTTCTGCTTCTTGTCTTTTCTTCTGCTTGTCTTGCCCCCTAAAAATGAGGTAAATGAAACTCAATTTATAGAGAAGCTTTGAGACCCTTCAATCTCCATGGAACAACTAACAGCCACCTCTGTTAATATTTCTGAGATTTCTTTAATATTTCGAGTGTGACAATGGGCTATATATCATTAATACAATTAACAAGCCTCGTCTAGTTTGATGGGCTTCAATATCATTGAATTGAATTGAATTTCTTCTAAGGCTTCTGTTGAGCTTCTATCTGGCCAAACAATTGGGCTATTTGCTTCATTACCCAAAAAATAAGACATAATTGATGAGGTTTAGCAGTCAATCAAGATTACTCATACATATGTCATAGACCCATAAAAACCTTATTGGATGTGGCCGGACTTACTTAGTGGTATTATACCTTGCAGATATTTTTCTTGGAAGGCTCTTCGTTTCTTAAATTAAATATTGCTTGATTGGCGGCTTTGGATTCAGAGTTTACTCAGATGTGATTTGTGGAGTTTGCATTTTTGCTGATCCAGGTTTGAGATACTTATATGTACGTAATGGAGATACCAAGCACTTAAGTTTCGAGTCAAGTTAGTTTACTTATAAAAAAGAAAAGTTTTTTTGCCCAAACTGGAGGACATGTTTTGATATTATTAAATGGTGGAAAATTTAAGTCAATTACCAAAAAAGGTAAAAAAATTTAAATTGTTTATTTACAAGGGCTTGGTAATTTGATATAAAATTTTATTTTAAAAATAAATTGGGTCAAACCGTCGAGGGCTACCAATGACGTGCTAAGCGATAGTGTCTATATTCTCGGCCAATTTTGAGTTAGGTTTGTTGGCAAGGGTGAAGAAGAAAGCGACAAGATTTTTTTAAAAAAATTTTTGGAAGTGAGAAGGTTTGTAGTTATAAAGAAAATGTAAAGAAAAGAAAACTAGTTTCCACCGAGGTGGGAGCATTATTATTTTACAACTATTTTCTAAAAAAATTAATCATTCAACTTTTGCAGTCTCCTTTCTCTCTAACCAAATACAAAAATTATTTTTCTCTTTCAAAGATACTTTATTTCTTATTCTTTTTCTTTCTCTAATAAAAAAGCAAAGTGAAACTTGTGAAATCGAAAATTGATTAGTGTTATACCATTACCGGAAAAAACCCCATCCCACAAAAATTTTCGGCAACAAATTTTGACATAGTTTTGTCTCTTAATTACAATGACAAAAAATTGTCACCGAAAAACCACCCAAAATTGTAATATCATATTTTTCAAAACTTAACATGGAACTGGCATTAAAAATTTCGGTGTTAATTTGATTTATCACTGAATTAACAACGTTCTCTTGTGTTAAAATTTATTGCTACTAGAATTTTGCCACTTAAATAGTAATGTCATCCTTTTTAAAATTTGTCACTAAATTGATACGGAAAATTTCAGTATAAATTTAATGTCATTGAATTGACACTACCTTTCAATGTTAAAATTCAACGACACGAAAATTTTACCATTGAAATAATAATATCATTGTTTTTTAAAGTATATAACCAAATTGCCACTAAAATTTTAGTATCAAAAATATTTTGTCACTGTTTTAACACCATGATGTCAATTATTAAAATTAAAATTAGGCGGGATAATTTTTTCAGTTCGTGTGCTGCCCAAAATTTTGGGGCCCCACACGCAGCCCATTTATGGGATGCTCACACTGTCTGACCGCGTGTTCTTGGGCCCGAAACACACAGCCATGACTGCATGCCACACACGGCAGGCACACCACCCACCCCGTGGCCACCACTCCCCCGCACACTCCCACTGCTCCCCTGTGCATCGCCACCGGCTTGCCCCCCGCCATTGCACTCTACTGCGCCTCTGCTCCCCAACCACCCCGCCCTAACTCCAACCGCCTATGTGAGAGGGTGCCCTCGGTGGCCTCTATGTGGTGGTGCCCTCGTGTAGCCAATTGCCACTCCACTCAACAACGACCACTCTTGCCCCCGTCGCGCACCGACAACCCCACTGCCTCGATCTGTCCCCCGTCATGCACCTATTGCACACTGATCACCCCTATGACCCTCACGCGGCCACACTGCCCTCTCATGTGGCTCCGCATGCGGCATTGCCTAGGTGCCAATTTTTTAAAAATAAGAAAAGTTATGACATTATTGTAACCAAATTTCGGCGGCAAATTTCAACCACTTATCTATGCCACCATCTTTGACGATAATCTATTACCTTTTTGTCACCGTGATTTTGCGACAATTCGATGTCAAACTACCACCAGAATTTATCATTAAAATTTTTTGTGATAAATTATCATTGAATTGCCAGTTAATTTAATTAAATCCAAAAACTTCTCCAACAAAAAATTTTGGTGATAAATTAGGTGACTAATACCCTTTTATCATTGAATTTAAGACTTAAGTCAAAAAAATTTAAAAGGTGGGATTTCCGCTGTGCTGTCAATTGTGTTACAGTGTAGCTTGGGGGTATCTCTTTAATTTTTGTTTTTCAAAGGCTGGTTCTCATCGTGGGAGGCTTGAATGGAAATGTACTGCTTAGCATAAGCTATTATCATTTCTCATTTAGTAATTTAGTAACATATATAGCTAGGCTAGCTAATGAAATTTGACGTCATGCTCAATATATATTCATGGAATCATGATGATGAGGTGAACGTAATGGTATGCATGTAACTTCTCAACATGTTTAATCGTGATATCTATGACGTTCATAATTAACGAGGCCACTTATACATGAACAGAGCCTTTCTAAAAAGTGATCAACCACTTCTAGTCACCTAACAACCCATTTGATTTTATGCCTTGTTTAACACTCCAAATTCATGTACTATCCATTAGGCTTGTCACTAGCAACATGCCTTTCTAACTTTGTCAACAATAGCTTTTGCAAAAATAAAAACCTATAATGAGTAATTAATAACGGAGTGAAGTAAACTCTTTGAAGTCAAGTTCACATGACTTGGAGTCATTTATAAGGATTTTTGATACAATGTATAAAATGAAAATATAAAATGTTTATGTTTTTAAGATATTAAATTGATAAATACCTTAAATATTAATTTACCTAAATATATTATAAGAAAACTAATAATGTTTTAATAGGTTTGTCTTGGGAGTCTGGTTAATTAATAATAATGGGTTGCCTATAAATAAGGATGGGTTCCATTCGGATATAGATTGGATATGACCATATTTTAATCCAAAAATCTTAACCTAAATTTGAAGATTATATTCACATTATTTGTCATATCCATATCTTACCAAAATTCATGTATTTGACCCAAATACAACCCGATTGAATAAAATAATATAAATAATAATATAAAAATAATAAAAATATTATTTTTAAATATTTTAAAATATAATTTTATAAACTATCATTTATTCAATTCAGATAGAAGTCAGATAACCCCGAATCTATATTTTAGTTAAATATTTTCAAATATATTACATATCTTAAAAATTTGAACCCAAATTCGATTTGAACCATCGTGGATAGGATATCAACGGGTCAAATTCGGATTGGATTCGTAAATATTGGATATTGAACCTATCCCTACTTGTACATATTGATCCAGGAAGCCATAAATTAGTGGAGTCGACTTGATAAGTATTTAGAGTCAGAAATAAAGTTTCCCACTCATGATAAAGGCAACCATACTATTGGTTGATTAATACATATTCAATGGAACAATGTCCAAAATATTGATTTCCTTTTCTAACAGTATGCATTCTAATGGACCCGGTCGGCAATGCAAGTCACCGACTAGCATTCGTCATATCCGTGTTTAAGATCATCACCTCTTTTCTTTTCCAACGAATATCATCACCTCTTTGACAGGATAAAGTTTTGTCTATGATTCTATTGTGGAAGCATTTGCATTGCTGCTATGTCTTGGCATAAACAATATAATATATACTGTGCTACGATGCATTTGTAGTGGAGAACAGAACGCCAGTTACACCACAATATTAAAATTGCAGTCCCAGATAGTCGAAATTATAGTAAATATTTGTGTTAAAAAAATATTTCATATATCATTAATTTACATCTGAAGCACTCATATTTTTATTTAATTCATAATTAGTTTAACTTTATTTACTATATTAGGGTGCAGTTCCATGGAGAGTTGGGTAAGCATGCGTTGAACAAGTAATATATATGTGCACTTGAAGTGATAATTAGGTAGTTTCAAGTTGGATTAAAGCTTGTATAATAAAGTGATATATAAACTCTTGTAATATCCTGGACATGAACCGGGAATCACCACATCCTTCCACGTCACATGACCTAATTGAAGGGGACATATAATCTTTTATAAAGTTGTACGTGCATGATGACCAATTCTTTGATTATTATCCCTTTCTTTAGTCTTTGACTAGTTCTTGAGGAATTATTTATTTTCATTTCCAAAATATTGAATCAAAATGATAGCACCAAAAAAATATAATTCCCCCCCCCCTAGCTATCTTTAAAAAAATATCTTAAAAATATTGAAAATATCTTCCCAATATGAATTATCTAAAAATAACAAATTATAATCATATGGATTATATTAAGTATAAATTATCTTTAGAGAATGATATTAACGACTCCAGCAACTAACTAGTTCTTTAAAACCTTGACCCACAAAAAATATTTGGCATTTTAAGCTGGCTTAATTAACTACGAGTTCATTAATTTCTGAAACCATATATATTTGTGTCATCAAATCTGAATTCTTCCAATAAACCCAAGATTATTAATGATAATAATACATGAGATTACTCATAGTCCATACTCTTGAATATATCGTACAATAAGTTGTTGATACTAATTAGCTAGCTCAATTTCAAGAGGTCTATTTCAAGGTCAGTGTTAGTCAACAATCAGTAAAGTGATCCTCATGATCAAAAGTCCTCCCACTTACACTGGTTGGCCAAATTCCTAAAGCCAAATCCTATATGTACAAGCAAAACATATCCCCTCAAGAAAAAAATACAGCCCAACAAGAAACAAAATGAAAGTTCTCAATAATCTAATTAACAAGCCTTTGTTAATTAGCGATCTCCAAATCATCAAACCATGGGAGACCGACAACCATTTTGGCTGGTGCCGACGTTTGAATTCCAATGGCCAAAAAATTCATGACGCATAGTGCTAGTACACATTATGGAAGACTTTAATTCTGCCTCCAAACAATTTGTACCGACCATGCCAAAAATCAACCATCAAAACGCCGGCAACTCGGTCAATTCTCCCGCGTGAACATAGAGATTAAGCCAAAAATCCAAGCAACCATCATTGTAGGGACCATAAGAGTAACCATATTGCTCTCCTAGTTGATTTATTTCCTTTTCTTCTTGATCTGATGACAACACTTCCGACCAGAAATTCTCATCAATGTCAGCATTCGGGTCGTCGCCTTTGGCTGCCGTGGTGTGATTTGCGGTGGTCTCGGTGGACGAATCGATGCCTGAGAAGGAGAACTCAGTGGTGGTGGTGGGAGATTGTTGTGGTGCAATGCTATTGTTGTTGGTAATATTGCTTGAAGTTCCTCTTAATCTTGTTTCAAGGAATTCGCAATCTGGATCAGCACTTGTGATCGTTGAACAATTGCTTGTGTTATAATCTTGGGTGGTCTGGTTTGGCTTGATGCGTTTCTTCAAGTGGGTGTGCCAAACATTCTTGATCTCATTGTCTGTCCGGCCAGGCAATCGTGCTGCAATAGCTGACCATCTGTAGTCAAGACAGTGAATTGATTATAACTATATACGTATAAGCAACTTGCCTTTTAATTGGTATAAAAACAGTTATATATTTAGCTGTTCAAATGCTTATTTTTGGACGATCTGACTCATTCTTGATCTATATCGCTACCATGTGATCACATGCATGGACTGCATATAGGACAAGATTGGATTAGAGAAAAGAATCTTCATGGGTAATACTCACGAGATAATTTATATGATACGTTCCCAAGACGCATTGTTTTAACCAATGACATTATCGATATTGTAAGGTAATCACTAACATATCCATTATCGATCTTGTAAGGTGATCACTAATATATCAAAAAGGATGATATGGACTAGCTAAGAGCAGTATCTGAGAGGTTGGGACTTGAAAGCCTCCAAAGGACAACTTTTTTGGTTTGGCTTTCATTCTCAAGACATGGATGCAATAGCACTAGTTGGTTAATTAAGTGTACTTGCACTGTTTATACCCCATGATCACTAGCTTGCTGAACTGATCAATAATATGAGCACTTTGACAAGTAGCTATTCCAATGATGCATACCTATTCCCAAGCAATTCATGCAACTTTATTATGGTATCTTCTTCCTCTCTGGTGAAGTTCCCTCGCTTGATATCAGGGCGCAGGTAATTCGTCCACCGGAGTCTGCAACTCTTCCCACACCTCAAAAGGCCTACAACCCAAAAATTGAAACACATTTAGATAACCACAAGCTCCATCATATGTCAACTTTGCATATGATGATCACCATCTGAGAGGCAATGAGAGATCTTTTTTCCTGCATATAAATGCTTACCAGCTTGCTTTGGAAGGGCCCTCCAATTGCCATGTCCAAACCTCCGAATATAAGAGACTAAAATTTGGTCTTCCTCAGGAGTCCATGGCCCCTTCTTCAATCCCATCTTCTCACAGCAAGGAGCTCTCCCCATCCTGGGTTCTCTTTGATTGAAACGGTGCCCTTGCACTCTACCAAGCACCAAGTGATCTCCCAAGCTCAATCTCTCAATTGCCCAAGGGGTTGGCGTATTTATCCTTGTCGAAAACGTGAGGCAACGGGCAGTCGACTCAGACTGTTACAGTTTTCAAAAGCAAATTGCCGGCAACTTCTTCGAAAGAGGAGACCCTACAGATTCTACCTTCATTCTTTCTTTTATCCACCACACTCCAAATGGGTCCTTGAAGATTTCAATCAATCTCATTTTAGTGTTAAAAAAATAACACAAGCCCCCTGTGACATGATCCACTGTGAAATCTTCCCCACATGATGCTAAACCCTTCGTGGTCGAGGGTCTGCTTCAGTACATTTATGGGTACATGGCCCCCGTGTCACGAAGTTGCGTTGGAGTCATGTAGGGTTGAGGGCACAATATCAGGCTGTAAAGGAGTGAGTTATGTTCACACAGTTGAGTTTATGAAGAGGGAGAACGGCTGTCCAAGAGTTGCTAAATAGGTGATGTTAATTTGGGGGGACTATGGCCTCCAGTAGTGAGTGGTTGAGGGCAGTGGAAGCTCAGAAAGAGGTTGTGTATATAGAGCGAAATCCCACCTTTGACAAATTTGATCCAATTTAATGGAAGAAGAAGACTTTGTTTCCGAGTGATTTAGTCAGTCAACTCATGGTCTTAACATATTGAATTAAAATGCACGACAGTTGGCGGTATTAGGATACGACACTTCGGGTTGCCACGTGTTGCGAAGTCATTGGCTGGCTGCTAACTCTTATATGAATGTATATCAATGGAGTTATGTGATTAATTAATTTAACCTATGTAAAACATTTTTCACTTCCTTGTCGTGTATCTTTGGTGCCCTTTCACCTAAATTGGACTCGTTCCAAGTAAATGATGTTCTTTATTGATGCATGAAAGTGTACGCATATTGATTTACCTTCTCCACTCAAGTGGGACTAGACAAAACATTATGAAGCTTTCACAAACTGTCGACCATCCACACTATGTCTGCGTGACTATGGAACAGTACAAAACCAATTACTAAAAGCTAGGTTAAGACATTGAGAAGCTAATCGGTTTGCTGTTCACATTGGAAAATGTCAAAGATGTGACCAATTCCACAAGTGGATGCCATTTTACCTTGAGTTTATAATGTGGATGACAAAGTAATCGTACTCATGATCAATTCATGACCATTTATTGTGATTGCGTTCATATGTAAATCATAGTGTAGAGCTAGGTAGAAAGACATGTATTGTAGCAACTATTTTCAAAAAGAAGGGAGTAGTACATATAGTTAGTTCAAATTTTAATGAGCTCATGCTGATCACACAAGACTAACGGACTTCTCTCTCTCTCTCTTTTTTGGTGCTTCAAATATTCATGAATCGAACTTTTCGACGTCATCAGACAGTGAAATTGATTAACAGGGAATTAAATATGTTATATCAAATTTGCTACAACAAATCTGCTGTAGCAGTTCTCTAATTGGAGTAATACACCACGGTTAAAAGAATTTAGCTGATTTATCAAACTCTATTGATTGTGGTGATTTGAGCCAATAAGGAGGCTACTACAACAGGTTTGCTAACACTTGGTACAGCAAGTTTGTTCCCAACTAATATATATTTTATATGATAATCAAATGCTTTGGTTCAAAATTAATGACAATTTTTATACAAGATGGAATATGTTTGGAAAAGTAATTAACAGGCAAATTAATAAATGCACAAAACCAATGAATTTTGGCAACTATGTAATACTCAAACCAATAGCCAGTATTTTCATCTAACAATCGTTTGATTAATGAGAGAAAAATTAAGGTGAGTTAATTACACCTCATATAATCAATCATATAGGTAGCTACACCTCTAATTTGAATTTTTTCAGTGTATTCCAAATTATAACATGTTTATACAAATGGAAAATAAAATAGATAAATATGAGGTTGATAAATTTTTATTTTTTAAACATCAATTAGAGCTACTTTTAGATTTTTTATAGTGTACTAATTTCAAATCATTTTAAAATTAATTTTTACTACAAATACTTTGATAATTAAGATCAATGAGTTAAAAATATTAGATGGATCTGAAAATTATAAGTACTCCAATTATTGATTTAGATTTCCAGTAGTAAGATTTAATAAATAGGTCTAAATAAAAGTTGTACCTCATATAAGTTGAAATATTAGTTATGTATATATATATATATATATATATATATATATATATAAGGTGTTTGAATAAAAGTATGATCCCGTTGACACCAACAAAACAGGGTATTAGTGAATAGTAGGGCAAAACTCGTTACTGACGTGAATGAAATTTGAAGGAAATTTTTGTGACAATATGATTTTTGATAAATTTAGAACTTCATTGGCATTTTTTTTGGTCAATGTCATATTTTCTTGTGGTGCATGGTACTCTCGCATGGTCCTTATTTATTAACCCTAATTGATTCAATGAATGACGTAAATCTATTCATTCCATTACAAACATCTGTAAATTTTTGGAGATGTTGATACATACGCCGGGGGACGGCACAACGGTAAGAAAAATAATTTTGTGCCTAGGTTTATTATTTTCACCTATATAAGTCCGTATTTTCAAGCTTCATAGTAAATTATTTTCATTTTTAATATATACTTTTTTAAAATTAACCTGTTAAAACATTTGAAAATACTAAAATAATAAAATTTCCAAGCTACTTCGAAATCTGAATTGTAGATTGGAGCGTAGGAAGTGAACCCGGCTAATTATGGTGTGTCTAGCTTGATCGAGCTCAAATTTGAGTTATAGTTTGACCCAATCAAACAAGCACGAGCACAGGCACAGTTTTGTACTACTCTGACTCAACTCAAAGCTCAATAACTTACATTAGATGCAATAATTTATATTATTTTTATATAGTCATTTACATAAAATATCAAAAAATAGATATAATTACATTATAATGATAATTTTACATGATATTATAATAATTCCATTCCCAAACAAACTAATTAGTATATGATTAAATTAAAATTAAACTATTTAAACTTTCATAATTAATATATTTCAAGTTATCTAGAAATATATATAAATATATATATATATACATAAAAATAATACTTATGCTAGTTGATGTTCGACTTGAACTTGATTCCACTCAAATGAGTCTATATTTGAAATAAACGAATTAAACTTGAGTATCATTGAATTCGAGTCAACTACATCGATTAGCAACCCTAGGTGTGGGGTATAGCTATTTCGTGCACGACGGTTGGTTGACGTATGAAAAGGTGGGAATCGAAATCAAATTTAACCAAAATGACCCAAATCCAAAATTAGTAGTTTAGAAATTTTTAATATGAAATCTGATTGGTAACCATAAAATTTAATCCGTGGACGAATCCAAAAACTTTGCCCAATAGTAGTTAATTATTAAAAGCTCCGGACTGAGTCAAGCTCTCCAATATAGCTTTTCCATCTTCCCTCTACAAATTTGTACCCAAGCCAACTTTTTTATAGATCTGCCTTTCGACCCAAAAAGGGTTCAATCTCCTTTTCATTTTCATAATTCCATTGCTCCACCTTAGCCACAAACTAGTCTTGTCCACTTGCCATGACACTGTCATGTTTGATGCGAAAGTATTCTTCTTCCAAAAATAAACCCCCCACTTTAGCAGTCCTAACAGAGCAATACTTTCACAGTGGTAGAACTTTAGACTTCCATGCATTGTAGAAAAACAATAACTTTGAACATGATGCAACCCTTGTACTTTGATCGTGAGTCTTTGCCTCTTCATTGTTTAGATTAAAATATTAAGCAACACAAAAGTCTACTTCAACAACATAAAAGATCTTCCACAGCCCACAAGCTCATACCATATCCAAAGACTTCCCTGCAAAGTCATTAAACCACTTACTCTTCCAGAACCAAAAATACCTTGTATGGCAAGATATATCCTTGCACTTCGAGAAACTACTATTCTGCAAGTCTAGTGCTTGACCTGAGGTAACGGGTCTTGCCCTCCATTTCATCTGACCGTGAAATTCTAATTCTACTTGACTACATCTGTGGTTCTTCGTCAAGTCTTTAAACACAAATTCAACAATGGACAACATCTAGAGATCTAATATTTCTAATGTGGAATGATGGTCTTCTGAAGGCAGGTGCATATTCATTACAGTACTCCAAAATGAAATTTACCAAACTATATCAGTAGAAGTCAAATGAGACAACCCCAAAATATCAACCATTAATGCAGCATGGTGCTAGACTGGACTGGCAATAATAAACAACCCATTTAAACTGTGACTTTGGAGTATCAGCAAACCTGCTGAAATTACAGACATCTGAGGAAGAGGGTTATATAGATTTTTCAGTGGAAGCCCCATTCATTGGAAGAAAGGAAATGAACAACGGAAATTAAGTACTTCGAAGAACATAACCAACCATTTAAATGTTTTTAATTAGCATTTGCGTTATTAGTGTGAATAAAATCAGGTATCAACTATGAAAGAGACAATAAGGACAACCATTCTTGGCCTGTGGGATGTGTCACGTGATCTTGACTCGACTACGTGAGAGTCACGAACCTAAACTTGAGGAAGTAGACTACTTTGCTACATCTTCCTTCACGCCGGCAATTGTGAGTTCTCCGACCAAACGTTGCTGCAAGGTCAGAGAAGATGATTTAGCCATCTTCATCAACCCGACGGCTTGATGATTTTGGATTTATCCTACATCGGTCGTGGATGATGTTGGTGAGTTATATATAGGCTAATGGGAAAACCTTATTCGTTAAGTTAATTTTTGGAGTAAAAGAAGCCCGCATAGTAGAAGAGGCTTGTGACACTTATTGTAAGTCCATTTTGAGGGCCCAAAAGGCCCAACAATAGAGCTTGTTGGGGCACCGATAGTAAGGTCTTGGATTCTAGATCTTATGAACCAAAGGGGGCAATCGGTTAGACGAATCGAACTATAGTACCTTGGTGCAGCTGCGTATTAGCAGCATATTCTAGTATATTCCTGTGTGGTACGCAACATATTCTTGTGTGGCGTTTGGTTGATAGAATTGTTGGTACCGGCGTTTGATTAATAGAATTGTCGGTAACGGCAACTAGACTTGGGCATTTGGTTGATAGAATTGTTGGTACTGGCATTTGGTTGATAGAATTGTCAGTACCGACAACTACACTTGGGCACCAGCAGTTGGGTGCAAGTGTCCGGAGTACTCGTGCATGTCGGAGTACTTGCATGTCTGACCTTGTTACTTCCTTACAGTATTGTTTTGCTGTCATAATACCTTGGCGCGGCTACATATTAGCAGTATATTCTTGTGTGGTGGTTGGTTGATAGAATTGTTGGTACTGGCAACTAGACTTGTGTGGTGGTTGATTGATAGAATTGTTGGTACCAGCAACTAGACTTGGGCAGTTGGGTGCAGGTGTCAGGAGTAGTTGTGCGTGTGACCTTGTTGCTTCCTTACAACATTGTTTTGCTGGAAAGTTGCGTGCTTGTGGAAGGCTGGTGTGAATTGTTGGTATTAGCAACTAGACTTGGGTGCCAGTAGTTGGGTGCATGTGTTCGGAGTACTTGTGTGTGTGACCTTGTTGCTTCCTTCCAGCATTGTTTTGCAGGAAAGTTGTGTGCTTGTGGAAGGCTGGTGTTTCCAGGAGGGAAATAAGCCGCACGGTTGTTGTTTAGGGGATGAAAATTTTAGCCCAAGAAGTCGTACCAGAGCTTGTTTGGGGGCCCAAAGGGCCCAAGAAGTAGTATCAGAGCTAGGTTACGATCTTGGGATTTGGTGCTATGCTGATTGTCGGAGGAGTAGTTTGATGCTATGCTGATTGTCGGAGGAGTAGGAGTTTTCGTCTGATGAAGAGGAGATTCCAAAGCAATCTGGATACTGACTCTTGGGATTTGGTGCTACATCGATTGTCGGAGGAGTGGATACTGACTCTTGGGATTTGTTGCTATGTCGATTGCTGGAGGAGTGTCGGAGGAGTAGGAGTTTCCATCTGAGGAGATTGCCAGACGTTCTGAATGCACATACCACTCCAAATCTTGGCATGCTCGTTCCGCATATACCGCTCCAAATCTCGGCACGCTCGCAATCTGGATACCGACCCAATCTGGATACTAATCTAAATAGCGAGCAAAACAGTGGGGCAGGGGTGCGACTGATGCAAATAGTGGCCTCCCGACAGATGGTCGAGGTTGATGGGCAGCGCTGCGGTGCATCATGGTGCGGTAGGGATGAGCACACAAGGTTGGGCGCCGGTAGTTGAGGTTGACCGGGAGTGGGCTGAGGGTCGAACCAGCAGGGTTCTACCTTGCAACCGATGTGCATCTAAGGAGTTGGTTGATTCAGGAATTATAGATAAACATGGATGAGATCTTGGAGAAGATCATGATCTTTCATGAGCCAATGAGGGATAATTTGTGATGATTAACTTGAAGAGAATATTCATGGAATCTTTGGAGATAAGGGGCTGACGTGTGGATATGCATGATCAAGCCTAGATTGTGTGAGATATTCTGGAGATCTTCCGGAGTTAATCCAAGTGCAACAAAACACGGGACGTGTTTTATATAAAGGGATGGCTTTTGTGTAGAATAGGAGAACGACTTGAGAAGATAGTGTGTGCTCTTGGTGGAGGAGAGTAGCCTGGATCATACAAGAAGACAACTTGGGGTTGTTGCAGCCAATTCGTGGAGTTCAGATTGGAACCACAAGGGAGGGCAACTGCTGGTTGCAGGTCAACAGGTCTACCTTTAGCATCAGGTGCACATCTTGGTCATGTTATAACCTACTTACTTTCTAATTGAGAGTTGCATGTAATCAGGTTGGTCTAGGGGGATCAACTTGGGGTTGTGTGTGAGGACTGGTTTGAGTAGAGAGGCTTATTGTTCTCACAGCCTCTTAAGAGAGTTGAAGGGCAAAGTCGTGGGGGTGCATGTCTACGACTTACAAATAGTCTGGTGAGTGATTGCTTGTATTTCATTTGGTCATAGAGTTGAAATAAAGGTTGGGTGGAGTTCCCGTAATCTAGTGTGTGGACATCGGATTTGATACCAAGGGGCTGGATCAGTGATTCCGTGATCTGGTTCGTGCCGAGGTTGGGTGATTGGTACTTGGGGGGTGATTTGTTATTGCTTGGTGTTGTGCGTGTGTTTGCTGTGACATGATCACTGGTAGCCAACTATGATACCATCATCGCTAGCAGTTGGGTGGGGTATTGAGGTTGGGTGTGCTTATGTTCATAGGTGAAGACCTTCGGCGTGTCGCTGGAAATAGCGGTATTTGGCAGCATGAAATGTAGGCTGGTGTTTACAGGGAGGTGAACACGCCGCACAGGGTAGGTTATAGGGTAAAAAATTAGGCTCTAAATTAACTCTGTGATAGCATACTCGATGTGTGAAAGGGAGTTGTTAAGTTTATCCCACATCAGTCGTTGATGGGTTGCCTGATGTGTGAACGGGAGTTGTTGAGTTTATCTCACATCGATCGTGGATGATATTGGTAAATTATATAGGCTAATGGGAAAGCCTAAGAGACACTCATAACACTTATTGTAAGTCCTTTTGGAAGCCCAAAAGGCCCAACAATAGTATCAAAGTTTAGTTGGAGGCCCAAAGGGCCCAAGAGATGACAATTTCATTCAATTGATTTTATTGTAATAAAAAAGAATTAAGTAGTTGCTAACAAAACTAATTTTATTGCCCAAATTATTTGGATCAATTTTTTTCTCCGTGAAGTTCCACACCACCTGCTTGGGGATGTCGAAATTTCTTTATAATAATATTTTATCAATAGATTGAATTAATCTCCAACTCAAGTGGTGGGGTTCCTATTTGACAAATGACATTTATTATAACATTTAACAGATATTTGAAAATATTTAAATTATAATATTTAAAAGTCAACCAATTTTTTAGGATTGTGTCGTTACATTTTTTTACCATTTCACCAATTAAAAATTGATGATTAAATTAGGTGTTATATTCTAAAACTCTATTAAAAAATAAAGCATAATTTTGAAATTCTTCTTAATCAACCTTTAAACCCCAGATTAAGGAGGAAGCTTGCCATTAAGAAGAGCAACCAATTATCTAAAACTTTGTCATGCATAATCCCATGGATCCTAATTAATCGACATAAGAAAAAGGGTCATTGATGCATTGAAATTAGAGAGTTTAGCATTTAACTTTTAAGTGGCTCAAGATTGGTGGATTGTAATTATTTGACACATCCGCAAATATAACCAATTTATTAATATTTAAAAAATAAACTCATTTTGAAGAAAATAAGTAGGAAGTTTAAACTAATTACTGTGATATATTTAATAATAATAATAATATATTATTATTATTAGCATTTTAGATAGGGAACTATAGATTCAATCCTCTAGGAAAAGGAGTCATATACAGACAAGTGAATTGTTAAAATTATAATCTTATCCGCAATAATTGGTCACTCCTCTAACGCAAACTCATCAATTTGCACGTCAATTGGACAGCTTGAACCAGTTACCTACCATAGCAAATACCATAGCAAACTCGGTGTAACAACCCTCTTGTTGGTGTATATCACACAACAATTGGTGGAGTTCAACTACTTGTTACGGTTATATTATTTAACTCTACTAATTGTAGTGATTTGAACCAATTAAAAGGCTTCTATGGCGGGTTTGTTGTAGCTACAACAAAACAGTTCCCATTGCATACTTGCTGGATTATTAGAATCAAAGATAATAAATTAAAACTGATCAGGGCATGCATCAGAATCACATTGTTTATTTCTTTAATGCAAAACTTGTAAAGATCTGATTTCGGTCAAGCAAGCCGTAACCAGTCGAGATTTGTTTTTGGTGTAAATATAAACAATTAGCATGATAATGCTCTTGATTACAGACATATATGATTGATTCCAAGGGGAAAGTCAGAATATCTACCTCTTGTTTTGTGAAAGACAAGCATAAGCTACCACAGTTCAGCTCAAAGATGACAAAGTTTAGTATATTTTAGTTGCTCAAAGCACAACCTATGATAAGTACCACACACGTAAATTGGTTTAGAATTACATTAAACAACTACACCAGATAAACAAAAATGATAAAAAGATTGTCCTCGTGATATTGGGTTTTGATATCATGCCCCAACTCCAAGAGATAAGATAAATAATTCCTAAAGAAAGAGGTTGGTATGGCTGTCCTTTGCAACCGTTGTGAATAAACAATGTTAAGGTAGAATGCTCTTGCCACTTGGAAAAGATCATTCTGAGATATGGGTTTTTCATATTATGTCTAAGCAAGCCTTAAAATGCCGACATCAAGTGCAAGGACTTGAACATTGCATGCTCAAATCCATAACAAAATCATAATCTTCTTGGCTGGCCAACAAATCTGTCCACTTGCAACTCATGGCATGTTTTGACACCGGATCACGTTCCAAAAGTACCAGAAGCTCACTTTGTTTCAACAAACAAAACAAAAAAGGACTTTGTTTATGGACTACAATAGCGGCTGGCTTTTTGTCCACACTTTCCGTTTGGCCACTTTCTTGCTTTTGATATATTAGTCTTTCATAGCAGTCGGCCAGTGGGCTATTCAATACAAACTGGCTTGAGATGGCAGTCAATTAGCATGTCCTACTTACTTCAGATAATGAAGACCACTCTTTACTCCTCTTTCATCATAGAATAATGGAGCATGGGAACACTATCGATCAATGTGGGCACCAAGAAAGCAAAGAGAATATTTCTTGTTAGCTTGCCATGACAACAACGCAGAAAATTCCAGCCAGTGCAAATAACCATATCAAGACAGAATATCTTCAACTGTACAAGATGTTCCCAACATGCAGTACTGTGCTTTTTCTTTCCTCAAAATACAAAAACTAAAATTCAATCAGAATATTTTCTGAAGAATCTTCAATGTTCAAGGGAGAACTGAATCTTGGGTTAACATTGCTCAGAATCTAACTACTGTATATCCTTCTTCTCGAATCATGTCGATAGACGCTGTATACTGCAGTGTAATCAGCTATAAAATGTTACAAAGCATATCGCCTACCAGTGCCATCAAGGAAACGGTCAGTATGCCACCCTTTCTTCTGTAGGTCTGATAGAAAGGAAGGAAACATGCCGTCCACTTTTCCATATGCCTCTTCAAGTGCATGATCATTTGACAATTTCTTTGTTTTCTCTATTTCTGCAGCATATGCGGCAAGCATCCAGCCTCTCAAGGCATCTTCACCTGTAGCACCATACTCCAAGATCATATAAGTATATTCACTGTCTTGGTTCAGTAAAAACTTCTCTGTAGCATATTTTTCTTTCAAGTCTCTGAGTCTGGATGGTGTCTTGACAGCCTCAGGCAGAGGCCGGCCAACTTTCACCCGTCCAGCATCTTCAATAATTCTATTTGGAAGAGGAGATCTTCTTGGTATCTTAGATCTGCTGGCCTTGATACCATTCCAGTCTGTGATTAGTACCATAAATACATTAAAAGTGCTATAACTGGGCACCGACTATTGCAAACTGATCTCAGATGTTCTACCTTACAATAATTTGCCACAATTAAAGCAGTTCGCTGAGGATTTAATGTGTTTACAGGGACGGCACGCATTTCCTCAATAACACTGTATATATGTATAGCAGATAGAAGAGGACTCACTATCATCTACAAGGAAGCAGGAATATAATCATCATATGTGAAAAAACTATTTCAATGTATCAAAAGAATTAACAGCCAAATTACAGTTGATGTAAAAAAAATGAATCCTCCCAACTAGAAGCACTTTATCTTTTAGTATTAATAAAGAAAGAAGTATGAGAATACACTGCTGCTGCATCTGCTCTTTTATCTAAATAACTTTGCCTGATATTAAGTATGAGGAGAAACCTAGCAACTCTTGTCACTTGTCAGTAATAAGACCAAAATCTACTCAATGTGCTTGTAAATTTGATGACATCCATTTCTATAAAATATCTCCCAAATTTGCAAAGCCCATGTCTTATCTACATAATGCTTCTTAAGGTTTTAGCTCATAATGTAGTGACAACTGACAAGACAGTAATTTCAAGCTTTGTCAAGTGTGCCACTCGTAAAAGATGAATATCAAGCTGCTTCAGTTTACTGCTCACAGTCTTTTGACACTAAATACTGTTTGTGAAACATTTAGAGGAAAGTATCACAATCAGAGAAGATATTTAATACTAGCAATTCTCCAAAGGCTTCAAAATCATGAGATGCTTTAAAATATATTAGTTTCAACAAGAATTATACCTTTCCTTGCATTGTTGAACATACAGTAGATGCTAACTGCATTCCTACTCCTATTCCAACAACATTAAATAGAGTTGAGATGGCCTCTCCCTTAGCAAAAAGGTCACTCAGATTGCCTTCTTTGGCAAAAGAAGAATATATCGGTAATCTGGTTGCTCTTGCTGCAACAACTGCCATTCCCTATAAAAACACGAGGCAAAAATGTTTTTTTCTGTGCAAATTATTTGAGATACTTAAGCATGAGGCCTACTGAGAAGTCAGTCCTGTTGAAGTCCAATCTAACAAACGAAACCTTCAATGTTCATACACAAAAAGTATCTACACATAATAAGTAATTATAATATAAAGAACTGCTATAAAAGAAGTGTACCTTGGCAAAATTTCCTATTCCAGCCATTTCTAGAAAAACATGTGGGCACAGAGGAGAAAGAACTTCAACGCCTGTTCCTAGGTCATAGAGTATGTCCGCTACATGGATGGATCAAAGAAATAATTTATAAAATTTATCCTTAGCTGCTGTTGTTGAGCCTTAGTGCAGCTAAATCAGTAAAACCATCATGTGCCCACTGATTCCTTTGGTTTTTTAGGCATCCAATTTTCCCAATTGACTAAATTAGGATAGTTATTATGCAAATGGCGATGTCAAATAGAAAGATGAATACTACACAAATGAATTGGAGAAGAAACACACCTAATAGTCTCCAACGTTTTGGCTCTGAATCCATCCTTGCACCCATCTTGCTACATATTAGCTTTCCAACATGCTGCATCCCATCCCTCAACACCTGAATCGCAATTGTTTTCCTTTGAGAGAAATTATCAAGGACAAAAATGTTGCATGAAATAGTTGCAACCTCTTACCCAACCAATGGCAGTAGCTTGTGCAGCTGTTGGTCGCAAGCCTGCAGCAAATAGTAGTGACTGCATAGGTGATTGGAGTAAGAATTTTAAAAAGCCATAGATCACTGTGGGAGTATCATTCATTATTTAGATAGGCAAAGTAAATCATGGATAGTATCATTTTGTCACAATAAAGGCAGACAGTAAGCGCAATTGATAAGAGATAGAAGATAACCTGCGTAGACAAAACGGATAAGGCTGCACTTGAAAGATGCTGCAATGCTCTAAACTGAGTGTATCTCAAATATCCTTCATTGACACTAAAATAGAAGAGGGCTACTAGGTAAGTGAAGAGTCTTTGTCCATATTTTACTTCGAAAGAGTACAATATAACATTCAGATATGTTTAAAGTAGAATCCTTTCAGCTTTTCAACCTATTAACCAAAACCCAAATGTTTAGCGCAACTCATCGGATATTGTCAGTGATTAACAACTCATATTATTTGCAAGATCAGCTATGCATCTTCTTCTCTTCTTCCACCTGATACCCAAAGGGTATTAGGGGCATGGATTCTAAGCTAGGATCCATGCAATTACCAATGGCAAAATTTAAATGGCCAAATACCCTTCTTGATGCCAATCCTTCTCATTTATCCGGGCTTATGACCGGCAATGTAGAAGCACTGGTAGAGTTAGGAGTAGCTATGCATGCCTATGTGAAAATATATATACATGATGAGAGATAAAAAGCAGGTTTCACTGACCTATAAGGATATCCTGAAGGGAAGAACTTGTTCAAAAAAGATTCAACAACTCTTTGTGCAGCTGGTCTTGAATCTTCAATGGTATTCACCTACTAAAACCGAGAATCTAAGTGACAAACTCGGGATCATTATCCAAGGTATTGCAATATCACTATCAAAATGATGAAGCCCGACATCAATATATCCAAGGCATTACAAATCAACATCTACAATAGATAAAATAGTCAGCAGGCACAACGACAACTCAAAGCTTGCAAAAAAAAACCTTTAAGGCTAAGAAACCCTGAATAACAAGCACATGGTTTGCATGATTCAACCACCAAGCATCCGTGATAGAAGACAACAGAAAACAGCACTAACAGTGAGAAATGATCAAATGAACTTATACAAAGCGAATTGTTTCCATATAACACAGCCAAAAATAAAAATGTCACACATTGAGATAGTACCAAACTAGGTTCCGAGATTTAGAAACTAATATCGCCAGAGATAAGAGAGTGTCTCATGTGATGTGGCCAAAATGGCCGCCTGTTTCGACTGCAGAACCATTTTGGCTTATATTTGAAAGGATTTTCAAATGTTAACTCTATTATATAGGGAGATGTCTTCTCACTACTAAGCACGTCATTCAAAACAGAAAAGCAAACAATGAATGAGAGCACAAATACAATACTTAGTGACTTCTATAAATCACAAATCAAATCCATTTAATTAATAATTTAGTGAAAGCCCATATACCCATCCATAATAAACACAAACAATCATTGGAACTACCCAACATACACTAGTGCCATTCAACCAACTTCCCAAATAGCATAATCAGCTAATTTTACGTTCAAATTTTCCTAATTACGAATCCAAAAGCAAAAAAACAACGAAAATGTCAGTCCATAGCATATCAGATGAAACTCTGCTTGAACAAATTCAAACTTGAAAGAGCACAAAGACATGAATTTTCACCAAGAGGCGGCCATGGCCGTCGAAATGGCAGCGAATCGAGAGGTTTTCACGGGTCTCAATCCAAAACTCCGGAGGCTGCCGCTGCAACGATTTGTCAGGCGCCTTGTTCCAAAGGTTCAACCTTTCCTGCCAAAAACCCAACCAAAAGCAGCGACACTTAGCTCAAAAGAATCGCCATGAAAGAGCGAGAACGAGTGCCAGATTTGATTAGAATCGAGTGGGAGGAGGCGTGAATGATTTGTACCAGAAGAAGATTCATGGCGGCGGGTGGGGAGGAGTGAGGCTGGCGTTGCAGGCTCGAAGAGATGCGAAGGTTGAAGAAATTGCGTGGAAGGCCTCAATTTGTACTAAATTACTGAAGTTCCTCCAGGTTGAGAAATATGTCACTTTTATTTTTATTTTTAAAAAAATTATATTTATTGCACTAGAAATTTTATGGTTCAATTTTTTTTGTAACATTCGGCACATTATACATAACAACTAGTTATTTGGGGGGAAAATATGAGTTTAAAACATTCATAATAACTAATTCTAAGGTGTCAATTTAATTTATAATTTTTAAATTTTACCATGTATAAACATTGAAAATTCCAAAGACATATAGAGACAAAATTTTATCATGTTCATTAATTCTCAGGATAGATTAGAGTTAAGAGTGAATAATAATAATTATTTTATAATATTTAACACTTTCAATTTTAATGACCGTTGAATTGTTGATAAAACAATGATTAAGAATTTTGTTCACTCAATAAACAAGTTTAACGTATATAATCAAACTCAAAAAAAATTAATTTTACATAATAATATTATAAAGAACTTTTTACCAAAAAAAAAATTTATTTTAACATGACCAGGTGGTGGAAAAATTAAGTTTAATTACAAAAAAATGAGAAAAACTGAAAATTATTTAAAATATCTTTATTTTGAAAAATTAACCGTGTATCACGGCCTTTATCAGACGGGTGCCCGCCTTAGGGCTATTTGCCACCCCCGGGCCATGGGCGGCCAAATCTGGCCATCAGCCGCCCCTGCCGCTCCTAAAAAAACTAATTTTTTTTAAAGGATAATTTTGATATTTTAATTAAAATTTCCTTTTTTTAGTAATTTTCTTTGATTTTCTTGCTGCTTAGTAATATCAAAATATATATTCCTTTTCTACAACAAAAAAACTTTATTATAGAATGAGGACAAAAATTCCATTTATCATGTACGCACGAATATTAAAATTTGCTTCTCCGACACACCCGGACAGATATTGCTCGAATCAAATGCAAGGCAAGGTCTGCAAACCACAAGTTCTTATCAATGTTTAATTGAGGGTGGCAAGTCCTTCTGCAGACAGTGGTGGAGATGTCACTTTCCACGTACTGTATTTAATTGAGTTCTTTGAGAAGCCTTTTATAAGTTGAAGACATCCATCCCCTAAAAAATGGATCAATCTCGGCCATGGAGATACATATGCCGGCCATGAAAGCTTTCTTATTACACTTCTTAATGCCTTCTTTTGGCGTTTGTCAGTTGCCGAAGATCTTTATAAAGGCTAACCTGTATTTTAGTTGTAGTCCCACCATGCACCTTTGCTGCATATATATCTTATTGGGTACATTAGATCTATGCTTGCAGCATGAAAGCATATATGCGTTCCATATCCTGTCCACTTCATTCCAAACGACACTGACTTTCCTTCTTATGTAATGCTCTTTGTGAAGATGTGCACTACAGACGGATCATGCATATGGGTGCATTGAATGGCCTTGAAACTGTAGTATCTCCATGAATTTTGAGAGTTGCTTCTAACCAGGTGTGTTCATCTGAATTATCGGGGTAAGTCGAGCTTGACTCAAACTCTGCTTATTTGTGTTTAAATTCGAGTCCAGGTTAGAAATGTAATGGGCAACTTAAAATTTACACTTCCCTGCTGCATATCTCCTAACCTCGCAGCAAAGAGTCATGCTAAACTTCTACTGTTAACATGGCCCATCCAATCCCACCGTATGGCTGTGATATTGGAGTGGTCCCAAAAATAGTGAGAGAGCTGTACAGGGCTTTATTGGCCTTGCCAAATTAGCAGTGCCGACCACATCCACCTCAAGTGAATTCTCCTCAGAATATCCATAGAAGTTAGCAAATATATATACTATGGAGCAACAATAACATGGTAAGATGCATCTTCTTGCTTCCCAATGTTTAGCATAAAAATGCGTGAGGGGATGGCTTTTATGTTTCATGAGAAAACAAAAGGAGGGGGTTGATGATGAACCCGCTTTTTGACAAGCATCACATGATCCATTGGAGGGTGGGATGTCAGCTACATGGATTGTGCCCTCCCAAAATAGATGGAGACAAATAGAAAAAAGGGGGATAATGGGACTTGTCCATATGCTATGGTTTGGAAAGGTAAAGTGAATTGGCAATTTGGTTGATATCAAGCATGGGTTTTGCTATGAAATCAAATCAGTCCGCTGTTATCTCAACTGGGTTGATCTCGTTCCTTTCATCCAACCATCAATCTTCCTCTCAATTGTAAGTTTTTTTACAGTATTGCAGGGTTTCCTCTCTTGTTGCTGCAGTAGGTTTTTCGTAGACTATTCAACAGATTGGTTATTAGCTTATGCTTTCTGATGTATAGTTGCAAGTTTTCTCCTCTAATTTGATAAAAGCATGGGATGAGCTCTTGGGTATATATGCAGTCACCTTCATGTGTAAAAGGGTCAGTTCTGAGATTCTCAATCCATGTCCTTCTATGGATTTGTCTTTATATTTTTCTTTTCCTTGTCAGTGGAAGGTTTGATTGCCAGGACATAGCTTTGTGCAACTTGCGGAGCTACCTTGTATCTTGCTGCTGTGGTATGTAATTAAATACCCTTCCGATGATTCTTTGGTTTTTGGTGTGAGATCTGTTACTGTTCTTGGTAGATTTTGTTGAGGAATCAAAAGGGGAAGATTTTGATTTGGGTATCTGAGATGTTGGAATAGCTAGAACTTTGATGAGAAAACAATGTCTGGGAAGGCCAAGACTGTGGTTTGGTTCAGAAGGGACCTCAGGATTGAGGACAACCCCGCTTTGGCAGCTGCTGCTAAGGATGGGTATGTTCTTCCGGTTTTCATTTGGTGCCCTAAAGAGGAGGGGCAGTTCTTTCCAGGGAGGGTCTCTAGGTGGTGGTTGAAGCAGTCTCTAATTCATTTGGATCAGACCTTGAAATCAATGGGTGTTGGCCTGGTGCTGGCCAAAGCTGAAAGCTCTCTCTCTGAACTTTTGAAGATTGTAAAATCCTCTGGTGCAACTCGAGTAGTCTACAATCATCTATATGGTGAGTAGAAACATGTTATCTTTTGTGATGTTTGTTTGTATCTCATCTTAAAATCTAGTTAATTGTTTGAAAAGAACTGCCTCATTCATCTCTATCCATAAATTGCCGATTATTGTTTTGTTTGTTTTTTTCATTTGTTAAAAGTTCGATGAATCCTTAATTTTTTCTTCCCAGTAGCAGCCAGATAATTGCAATCCGTGCCACTTAAATGCATATGTTGGAAAACTTGACAATAGAAGTTGTTTTGTTATTAACTTGATGGATTTGGGGAAAGTGGAGCTTTTATATTGCATAAACTTGCAGTATTTGTAGGCACATATGTGAAACAACTCAATATGCATTCTAAGCACATTGAAGATCATTTTTTATTTGTTTTTTAACTCAATCTTGGCTTGTTCAGATCCTCCCTCTCTTGTTCGTGACCACCATATCAATAAGCAGCTTGGAGATTGTGAAATTTCTGTGCGTAGTTACAATGGGGATCTCTTGTACGAACCTTGGGAGGTGTATGATGATGATCGCCATGCATTTACAACTTTTGATGCCTACTGGAAGAAATGTATGAGCATGAACACTGAGCCTACATGCTTACTTCCTCCAAGGCGTCTGGTTCCACCATCCGGTGAGTTTCATGTCAAGATGGAGATCTTCTTGAGGTTAATTAGTACTTCGGTCCCATGACTGATTAAATTTTTTTTGCACGTGTTATATCACTTGTTCTTCTCATGTAGTAATCCTGTAATGTCTTTCTTGACAGTTTTTTTGAGTTGTTCTAGTTGTCTGTTATTTTGATTGAGGTTAAATATGATCAATTTTGTTTACGTTGAATCTTGATTGTTTTATCTGAAATTTTTTGTGTACAGAAACTGTTGAAAGTTGCTCAATTGATGAACTGGGTCTTGAGAATGAACTAGAGAAATCAAGTAATGCATTGCTGGCAAGGGGTTGGTCTCCGGGATGGAGTAACGCAGATAAAGTACTGCTTCAGTTCCTTTCTGAACACCTAATCGACTATTCCAAGAACAGGAAGAAAGTGGCTGGCCCAATGACATCCTTGTTGTCCCCTTACCTTCATTTTGGGGAGATTAGTGTAAGAAAGATCTTCCAATCTGTTAGGATGAAACAAATTTTATGGACAGGAGAAGGTGTCATGGAGGCCGAAGAGAGTGTGAACCTTTTCCTCAAATCAATTGGCTTCAGAGAATATTCGCGGTATCTGTGTTTTAATTTTCCTTTTACACATGAGAGGTCTTTCATGGGTCATTTGAGACACTTCCCTTGGCGAACTGAGCCAGCTCATTTTAAGGCTTGGAGACAAGGAAGAACAGGATACCCATTAGTTGATGCCGGAATGAGAGAGCTATGGGCCACAGGATGGCTCCACAACAAAATTAGAGTTATTGTTTCAAGCTTCTTTGTGAAGTTTTTGCTGTTGCCATGGACGTGGGGTATGAAGTACTTCTGGGATACTCTACTTGATGCTGATTTGGAGAGTGACATCCTCGGTTGGCAGTACATCTCTGGGAGCTTGCCTGATGGCCATGAACTTGATCGGCTTGATTGCCCACAGGTTTGATTTTATTTCACATTTTTCAAAAAGATTTATTACAAGTATAGAAGCCTTCATGCGGATTTAAAATAATTGCATGTTCCTTAGTTGTCCAAAAGACAGAAATGGAGAAGCCTTAACATGATCTCTGTTGTGTTTATTATTCGCTCCTGTGGTTCCTTTCTTATTGATAACATAAGGCAAGATCTTTGTACATTTTGTCAAATTTGACCTTGTCAATCACCCCGTTTAAGCTTTTGAGATTCATCAACTTACACGCTACCTTATAGGTTGAAGAACAGGTACAGCTCTAGTCATACGATGTCTCATTATGAAATATGAAGGTTTTTAACTTTGCTTCTTTCCATTTCCCTAAATCATGATCTTTGGAATAGAAGAGACATCGTCAGTGATTCAAAAGAGCAGCTCCTTCACTCTCTGATGCTTATAAATATTACTGTACAATCTAGTTCACAAATTGGAAAAAAAGAAGAGCTATCCTAAATCTGCCAAAAGTTTCATTTACAATTAACCTGTAAGGTTTTTAAAGTCTTTGGTCCATTGGCTTATGTTATTTGACTCCAAAGGAATTCTTTCTATTGAGAAAGGTCATTTTAGAAACACTGCATGTGAGATTGAAATGTTTGAAAGAGTTGTCTCCAACTGATTGGGAAGTCAATATTATTTGGCAAAATTTTTATTTTTACCAAACTCATATAAATCCATTTTTTGGTTTGTCTCATTTTAATGCTATCACTGGACTGAGCCTTCAGTGTTGGCAATTGGTTGTTCTTGCCAGGTTTATTAACTGACTATTTTTTGCCCAGATTCAAGGCAGCAAATTTGATCCGGATGGTGATTATGTGCGGCAGTGGATTCCTGAGCTAGCAAGAATGCCCTCTGAATGGATCCATCATCCATGGGATGCTCCCAGTTCTGTTCTCACTGCTGCAGGTGTTGAACTGGGACAAAATTATCCAATGCCTATTGTCAACATTGACATGGCACGGGAGCGACTAGCTGATGCTATGTCTTTGATGTGGGAAACTGATGCTGCTACCAAGGCCCAAAAGTTCAATGGATCAGCAGAAGTAGTGGCAGATAATTCAGTGGAAATTATGGATATTCCAAAGGTTACTGTGAGGGAAAGAGTTGCCTGTGCCAGCTCTTCTCATGACCAAAAGGTGCCTTCAATTCAGATGGGTGATTTCCAAGAACGAAAAGCATCAAAAGGCCTGAATGGTGAAAGGATAAATAGAAATAATATTGGTGGTCAGGCATTCAACAATGAAAACCCAAACCATGAAGAAGATGATGACTTGTGCTCAACTGCTGTGTCTTCTTCAGTTATAAAAAGATGCATGAGTGAGAGTAGCGAATATGCAGTCGCTCCTTGTCCTTCAATATCTAGTATCAAATCTTGTGGTGTGTACAAAGTTTCTGATTCAATTAGTACTACTCCAGTTAGACCATGGCAAGAACTTTTCGGAGTGGGTGAAACGCAAACCTCAGAGGTAGTTATTCTGGTACCATAGAAGTTTTCTATAGTTCACTTACTATCTTATTTATGCTTCTTTTTAGTTGTTCTAGTGGAGACGTTGAAAGCCACAAGAGCTTGTTTTGAAACTACCAAAAACATCCTAAATGACTGTTCCAAAAAAAAAAAAAAACATCCTAAATGAGGCATCAGCCCCTAAAAAGTGCTTACTTTTTAAAGGTAAGATTTCATATTTATGATTGACATGTCTACTGACTACTCATCGTTTATCTGGTGACTCCTGAAAAATTCTTGAAAACCTTTAATAGACATTCTTCCACATGTTAGGTAAAACACAATTTTCAATTGTGTAGGGGTTTTTTTCAGAACTGTCAGCTATTGGAAGATGCGATGTGACCGGTCGTTACCACCTAATTCACTAAAACTGAACACAGCAAGGATCTATTAATCTTGCTCTCTGCATTGATGCATACTATTTTATTCTGCACAGCACCTATATTTTTTGTTTTTACTTTTTCAGGAGGAAAGGGAAGTTCAATCCCATGCATAGGCAAAGCAAAGTTAGCTGTTTTACTGGCTCAAGAGAAATGGTGAGATATGCTCTGCATTCATTAGAAACAAGTGCTTCTGGTTTTCATTTTCAGTGACAATTCCTGATGTCTTTGTGTTTATTTTATGTGTTTTGATGTATGGAAAAGTTTTTATATTCACATTGATCAGTAGCCACATAGCAACATAATTGGACTTGCTTTATAGTCAATTTAGATTAATTTTGATGATGAGTAAACCCCCTCAAAATCTATAGATATTGAGCATTGTCCATATTTTGATCCAAGATCTATCTTAGTAACTCATTCTTATTCATAAAGCTAAGGGATATCTGCACTGTCTATGCTATTTGCTGTTGTTCTATTCATGGTTACAGATAATTTTAGATTGGTAATATTCAGACAGATGGTAACATAAAACTATCCAGGTAACATGTCATTTAAGATCCACAACATGCAACGACCATACTGTGAGCCTGTAATCTTCTCTTCAATCTTGATGTGCATCGTGGTCAGGAACTAATTTTGTTTTTCATTTCTTTATTCTATGATTGCAAAGTATGTAGCATCCAATGATCCAAGACTAAGAGGTTTACAAAAGATCTTGCATGTGGAGGTGAAAGTCATGGGAAACATCATCTGCTTCAGCACTTGTACAAATGTTTGCATAGTTATGTTAGCTCTCAGTTGTTGAGAAGTACTACTACACCTTCATAAATCATTGATCTGTGTTTACCTCACTCATCAACTAAAATGTTGCTTGGACAAAAAATAAAATGTAGATTATTTACATATATCTTACTACAAATTAAAACATGTTCCTATTTATCTATTTTCCGGTCAGGGAGCTCTGTATGAGGTTGCAGGTTGGTAAATGGATGAATTTTTATTTTTTGTTTTTGTGGAAGTGCTTTTAAAAAAGGGTTAATATATAGCATTTAGAGCCCCTTAAATAGTTGGTTCGTTAATGACTTTTAATTTATTTAATTTAATAATATGATAGAAGATAAAACTCTCATGTTGATAATGTGTGCACTAGATATTTATGGGCTCTTTTTTTTTTTTTGAAATAATATGTTTTGGTGTTATAAATAGTGCTATTTGTTGCTCATATCTAATCTCTTTTCCTCAGTAGGGATTGAGATAGAAATGGACTCATTGCAGTTATGGATTCGAGAGCACAAACTCTCTGGCATTGGTACAATATTTTGGCAATATGCAAAAACCCATCATAAAGATTAAGTTTCTCTTGTGCCGGATGCAATTGGAAATAAATGAATCAATCAAAATGAAAAGAGAGACAACTGTCTCTTGTAAAATGCCTTCTCTTTCCCCATCTTAACCCAAATCTCACAATTCACAAGATGTAAAAGTAGGGGATGGATATGAGTTCTCACTTTTCACAAGCCCACTGCCTACAGAATTGCCCCATGCTCAAGCCCACAACAATATCCAACCTGGAACATTCTCCCTTCGTTCTTTCCCACTGCATTATGATTCAACAATAAGGTAAGCTGTTGGCGAATGATTAAATATAATTTAAAGTAAATAAAGTTTAAATAATAACATAGCAATTCAAAACAGAGGAATTTACGATTAAACGGTGAAATGAGACTCCATGTACGAAAAGTTAATCTCTCGCTTAAACCCAAATTAAATTAAAAAATATTATTCTATTGTGAATAAAGCACAAACTAAGGATCATATTTTCCGAAATCCAAGCTCAACCAATGGCTAAACCGACTAAGAAAAGGAGCCCAAACTGAGTTGGCCAAGAGTAAAGCTGCTGGAAAACCTATCCCCATCTCTCCATGCGGTTCTCATCCTATCTCCGGCCATCCTTGCCTTGCTCCCTGCTGGATCACTGCTGGATCGACGCGGATCTTCATGGGTTTGGCAGCAGCGGCGGTGTTTGGAGCAGAGTTTACGTTATCGGATGTCGGTATCGTGTCGAAAGTTTACAGGAGATATTTATAAACTTTTAGGATATATATAATTATTATTATAAATAATCATCACTAATCATGTAAGATAATGACACCATTAAACACAGGAATAATCATTATAAATAAATCATAGGTTTTAAAGATGATCAAATACAATAATTATATTAAAATTGTAATAAAATCCTCTTATATAATTTTTTTAGCAAAGTTGATAGTAAGTATTTCAAACCGACCTAGGTTTCTCAATTAACTAATAAAATAAATTTTATACGATAAAATATTTAGTAAATAAAAGTTAATTTTTGCATATAAAACACACACATGTAGGTATGTATTAGAATAATATTAGAATAGGTAATAAATAATTTAACAATATTAATAAGATGACTTAAAAACATGTAATAAAATAGGTAGTGAATAATATTTATTAAATAAATAAATAATTTATTTATAATATAGATTAAAATTAACTATTTCATTTATTTAAAGAAATTATTTTATTAAAATTAATCAGATATTTTAATATAATAAAGAGTTCTAATTTTGATAGAATTATGATTGTAGATTTCTCTAATAGTATTTATAAAATACAATCTAACATTAATAATAATCATACATATATATATATATATTAAATTAATTAATGAGGAGAGTTTTAATTATAAATTTCAATAAAAGAGTTTTTGTTAAAGAGTTTTTATTAGAAATATTAATAAGAAATAGAAATATTAAGGGTTACTACTTTATTTTTTGCTTAATATTTATTAGGAAAAATATGAGCCTTAAATATATTTAATATTAAGCAAGCTCATACTTAACTACATCGCAAAAAAGTATGAATTTAAAGTACATTACTATATATAGACATATAAATAGATTATAAAATAATTCTTGTTTTAAAAAATAACTGAATGAAATAATTTTGACAATAATAATATTTAAAAAATTTGTAATATTTTAAAGTATATTACTGTATGTAGCATATAAATAGATTATAAAATAATTATTTAACAAAAAACTTAAGGAAATAATTTTGACAATAATAATATTTAAAATAAAAATTTGTAATATTTCATTAATTACTCTTATAATAAAAATTATAATTCGCTAACTTTACATAAAATTTATCTATATATGTAATCCAAATTAAATGAATGTATGACAAATAGGTAACACATAAGATATATAAAAAATAAAATAGAAAGCCCATTAATACAAATAAAATTAAGCGCATCAAAAAACTTTTAATTTGGTACCCTTTCAAAATTACAGCTGTAAGGGAAAAAATATAATGAAAATTCTACTTCTAAAAGAAGAATTTGTATTAAAATTTAATAAATTTTGTTTAATGGTAATAATTTATTTTAGAAGTAAATTTTTAATAAAATTACATTATATTCTAAATTATTTTAAATTTATGTTAAAATCTAAATCACACAAAAATAATAAAATATAAGAGTAATAAATAATTAAAGATTATCATCTCTCATCGAGATTGACAACTAGTAAATAAAAAAAGAAAAGAAAAGAAAAACCTTCTATTATCTCACACTTAGGTCGCAAATGACTTATAAATAAAAAGTAAAAAATTTTAAATAAACCTTTATTATCTTAGGCTTAGGTAATTTAATTAAATATTTTTAGATCCCTCTCTAAAATTATTATTATTTATTAATTTTTTAATAAAAATTGAATCAGGCCGCCTACGAAACCAACCTAAATTCAAGAGTATTTGCAATGGTTAAAATACAATTATTATTCAATCATAGATTACAATTCAATCGTAAATGCCTTATTATCCACCGTTAACCGGTAAAATATTTATTTTAATTCATGTTAAAATTTAAATCACACATAGAAAAATAATGGAATATAAGAATAACAAATAATTAAATATCGTAAATCATGTTAAAATCCAAGGAGAAAAATTACTGACAAAATAAAATATTAGAAAAAAAAAACCCCTATTTTCATCGTAGACTTAGGCTATGGCCGCCATTGAGATCTCGTTTCTCGCCGGGTGGGTGTCTCTTTGATGTGCGGCGCATTTAATTAAAATCGGTAGCCCATCTCCTCCTTCCTCTCCCGCCGGATCATCCTCCTCCCCATCCACCACCAACGAAGACCTTTTCCCAATTCCATCCACCGGAGGGCCAATCAGATCTTCACGATATCGCCCGGGCATTGTATTGCTTGCATTTTTTTTTTTTTGGTTTGGAGGGATTCGCCGCCGTTTTTTTTTTGTTTGAAAAAAAAACACATTTTTGGGAGCTTGGGATGGTTGGAAATGATGAAACATTAGTTTGAGATGTGTCTACGAGAATTGATTGCTCAAATGTGTAGCTTTGTTTTGTATGATCAGCTTAAAACGTGACTTTCTGATACTGTGCAAAATTGATGTGGCCGTAGGTGAATAACTGCGTGCTGTGTAGAACATAAGTGTAGGAAAAGATCTTCCGTTTGTTTGTAAGTAATTAGACGGCGTTGTTGTGTCTGCATTGTTGACGTTGTTAGCTACATTGCTTTTCGTTGCTTTTGAACACTTTTTAAGATATCTGCCGGCTGTCTTGTCGGATTATTGTTAGTTGTGTTTTTTTCTCAATTGGATGCTTGAACGTTAGTAATGTCTGAGAAGAATGTTTTTTAAGGGCAGTGCATTGTTACTGGCTCATAGATTCACTCTCTGGATTGTTGGTCGAGTTGTATCGTAGAGCAGGAGATTTTGACGTGCCTCTTAACGATTTTGGGCAGGATTATGACTGATATTTTGGGCCACTAAATTCAGCTGAAGGATTAGCGATACTGTGTTAGAGATTGGTGGCACTTACTATGGTCATTCCAAAGATTTGAAAGAGTGCTCGGCAACATTTTTTACTGCAACTGGGTTTTCGGAGCAGCCTAGGGATGCCACCTGTTGTGGACGTTGTCAATTCGGCTTTAGATTGGGTTCTTGGTGCTTTCAATGCCCCCTTTGCTCGGGCTGTTGTCTTTGGAGTACATATTGGTGGTACGTTTATGCTTACGTGATCTTCTCTACTGCTCTTTTTCTCCCACACTTCCTTAATATATTGCTCTTATTAAGTTTTCTTTGCTCTAATCTTTTGCTTGAAGGGCACCTTGTTGTGGAAGGCCTCCTTGTGGTAGTCATCCTGTACCTACTTTTCCAGAAAAGTTACAAGCCACCAAAACGGCCTTTGACAGATGAGGTAGGAAAATTTGATTATATTCTTGTATGCTTTATGTTCTTTTACTTGGCGTATATATATGGACTATATGCTTGGTTCATCCCCTTTATAAATGAAAAACTTGGTCATTTGTGTGAATTCTGTTTTTGCTTTTCCCTTTTGTGCTTCTTTTTCAGGAAATTGACGAACTATGTGAAGAGTGGGAACCTGAATCTCTTATTCCTCCTTTAAAGGGTGGAGAATATGAACCTCCAGTCCTTGAAAGGTAAATAATGCTCAGTTTCAGTCAATTGTCCTGTTTCATTTGGATATCATCAACTTCAAATATAATTAACTGGGCTTTTGGGTTGGTACTGTATTAATAACTAAGAGATAGAAAAAGCTTGCATATTTATTTTGTATATTATCAGTTTGGATTTTTGAAGGAAATATATGAATTACTAAGAAATATGAAATCATGGATGCTTATATTTACTTCTTAAACTTGAACATATGAGTTTATTGTTTCCTCAATAGATATATTAGCTAAGTGTGTGGAGTAAATTGTGGTACTTAGAATTCTCTCTCTTCTCCTTGGTTGTCTTGTGTAGTGCTGCAGGACCTCACACCATGATCGATGGGAAGGAAGTTATAAACTTTGCTTCTGCAAATTATCTTGGCTTGATAGGTCATGAAAAACTTATTGTGAGTCTATTGAAATGCCCCAGACTGATTATATTTTTGTTCTTCTTGTATGAATCTTTCTGCTTTGCATAAAAAAATATTGGTTGCACCTCAGGAGTCATGCACGAAGACACTCGAGAAGTATGGAGTTGGTTCTGCTGGTCCCCGTGGTTTTTATGGTACCATTGGTATGCCTTTCATCAGAGTCCTTTCTCATCTGTTTTGTCTCTTGTTTATTACTACGCTCTATTTTTTTATGAGAAACAATACTTTATTTGGTGTATTTTTTGTACTTCTGAGTGCTTAGAATATCTGCATGATTTTCAGATGTTCATCTTGACTGTGAAGCTAGAATTGCAAACTTCATGCGAACTCCTGACTCAATTCTTTATTCTTACGGACTCTCTACCATATTCAGTGTGATTCCTGCCTTTTGCAAGAAAGGAGATGTAATTGTTGTGTGAGTAAATGCTATTCTTTTGCCCGTTTTCTTACTGGCTGGGAAATAAGTACTTTGAGTGAAACCTCACAGAGAAGTCAGCAAATGCATCTAAATAATTGTTGTGTTGGTAAATGCTATCTTTTCTCCTTTTTCTAACTGGCTGGAAAAAATTACTTTTGAGTGAAACCTCACAAAGAAGTCAGTAAATGCATCTAATTTTAGTCTCCATTTTGGGTATGACACTTGAGTCCTATGAATAAATATCAAGTTGAATTAGTGGCATAGTCTTTCCTTCTATTTTTCTCACACTTGGACCTCAGATGGTAGCAGGGATTTCCAATACTGCTTTTCATGGATGATTCACTCCGTGCATGTACTTGGAAAGGCAGTCATAGTTCGGCTGCTACTATTACTTACTTTCTGTTTATGTCATAGTCTATTTTGCAAACTGCTTCCACACCAAATAGATATTTAATGCTATCAAAAAAGTTGGGGGTAAAACTAAATCTGTATTAATGTACAACTAATCATAATGATGTTTTTGTTTGTAGTGATGAAGCTGTTCACTGGGGAATACAAAATGGTCTTTATCTTTCTAGAAGCAAAATTGTCTATTTTAAGCACAACGATACGGAATCACTTAAAACCACTTTGGAGAAAGTTACTCGTGAATATCAACGAGCTAAAAAGGTTCGGCGGTACATTGTGGTCGAAGCTATATACCAGGTACCTTACCATAAACTGCTAAAATTATGATTATTAAAAGAATATTTAGGTCTCTCATAAGGACTCGTAATATGTTGAGATAATTTATTCCGGAGAATGACTATGTAAATTCCTGTTTGATATAATGGATGAGTGTTCAAACATAGATTGTTTTTTTGGTGGCTGTTGAATTTACCACTGAAAGTAGTGCACTATGATACCTATTATTTTCTATTACTGTCATCTGTTGGTTGATATGGATCTTTTTTACCTAATGATTGTACGAAAAAATTATGCAGAACTCAGGTCAAATAGCTCCATTAGATGTGATTGTTAAGTTAAAAGAGAAATACAAATTTCGAGTTGTCCTAGATGAGAGTAACTCTTTTGGTGTTCTTGGCAATTCTGGAAGAGGCCTCACTGAATATTATGGCGTACCTGTAAGTTGCTTGAGCTCTTTTTTTTTACAATTGAAATGCAACTTAGCATGTAGGAAATTTATGTCATTCTTGTTTGTAAGCTGGGTTACAAGAAAAAAAAATCTCCCTCCTGTTTATTTTTTTAACTGTTGGGATTATGATGATTTGTTGTTTTGGGGAATGGTATATACAGGTTGAAAAGATTGACATTATAACTGCTGCGATGGGGCATGCATTAGCAACAGAGGGAGGGTTCTGCACTGGGAGTGTCAGAGTTGTGGATCACCAGGTAGTACCTATCTGATATCTGAGCTAATTTGTTGAAAACTATTACAGTAATCTGATAACGTTGTATTAATTTATTGTTGTAGCGTCTTAGTAGCTCGGGTTACGTTTTTTCTGCGTCATTGCCTCCTTATCTTGCAAGTGCAGCAATTGCTGCGATCGATATCTTGGAGGAAAATCCAAACTTACTAAGAAAGCTTAAGGAAAATGTTGCTCTTTTATGGAAAGGTTTGTTGTTAAAATTCTAGCTGCTAATTTTGCTTATAAAAATGGACTGACAATGTTCAATCAAATACGTCCTTGAATGAGCAAGGGTGGTGATCTTTTTATTTGGTCTTGTAGTTCTTTCTACTTACATTAACTGTTTAAATATTTCCTTTCATGCTTGCAGGTTTAGTTGATATTCCAAGCTTCTCAATCACAAGTAATCCACAGTCACCTATTTTGCTCCTCAAACTAAAAAACTCCACCAGAGATTTTGAGAAAGACCTTAAGCTCCTAGAAGCAGTAGTAAACAAGGTAAAACAAAAACTTGACCAATCAAGACTTGTATTGTAGACTAGAATGCCAAGAGTTTATGGTTTTTCATTTTCAGGTATTGCAAGAAGATTCCATATTTATAACAGCAACAAGAAAATCAGTGAACGATAAATGCAAATTTCCAGCTGGTTTGCGCTTGTATGTGTCTGCGGCTCATACAGAATCTGATTTGCTCAAGGCATCTGAAGCCCTGAAAAGGGCTGCCGCTTCTCTCCTCTCAGACCATGCGTAGTTAGTTTCTACCTCTATATTCGTGAGTGGATCTCATTCCTTCTGCCTCTTTGGAGATATGAAAAAACAAAAGTGGTCAACCAATGAATGGAACTTCCAATCTGATACGTGTTCTTGTAGATCTTTACATGTAAATAGGCTTTTGCCGCCAAAAATTTCTCATCTCTGAAAAATTTTGTTTTCCATTTGACAAGAATTTCATTTTATTGATCTCCAATTGAACGGGAAACGCTGACACATCATGCTTTCTTTGACAACTTGTATGCAGAGGATGAAAAACTTCTGTAAATTTGGTATCTTTAATTTCAAAACATACGCATGATAAAATTGCAGTTCTCTTTATGTGGGTTGTTGTACTGTTCTCCTATTGTTCGAGATACACTAAATTTGCTTTGCAGTTCTAGATTTTCGCTTGAGAAAGTCGAACAGTAATTTTCACCACGAAGGTAGAATGGTGGACAACCCATAGCAACTTGCCAGGTCGTTTATCACTTTTAAGGTGGAGAGGATGGTGATCAACCCGACTTAGGCTCCCAACAATTTTTCTACAAAAATTCCTATTTACTCATTCCACAATTTTATCAGACATTATACATCATGTCACAACGATTGCAATAGAAATATGAACTGAGTTTAAGATATCATGATTTTATATTTTTTAATTTTCCGGCATTTCAGAAAATGAGAACCATGATTTCCTTTAGTGGAAGCCATGGAGAGAGAGGCTCCTAACCAAATCCTTTAAATTATAAAATAAAAAAATCCTTTAAATTATGTTAAACTTTCACAAATACCAAAGTGATATACATGATTATGATAACTTAATGTGACGACATAGAAGTATTTTATTTTAATTTATTCCAATTGTAGAATTCAAGTACTCTATATCATTATAATAAGGCCACTCAAAATGTTAGATTGGGTTGGGGGAGTGGGGTACGGTACAGCCCAGATAAGCCATGACACAAAAATAATTCCGGCGCTATGGCTAAGGCAACTGTCACTCAAATAAATAAATATATATATATATATATATTCTGTAAACCAGGTATATATTCTATGTCAAAATCAAAACTTGATAATAAAGTTTGCCATCTAGCAAAGATATGTTTGGATGCTAGATTTTGTACGTCTTTCTCTAAGATGAACTTAGCAGCTGTACAATCAATTCTTAATAAAAATTTAGAATTTAGTAAATCATCTTGAAATTTTAATATACAATTTACTATGCTTAACATCTCTTGTTTGATTGTTGAATATTTTGACCTGTGTATCATTCCATAAGCCTGAATGAAATCTAATAATAAAATACTTATTATTTATTTCTTGTTTCAGAATTCCCCATATCCGAGGGCAGAAGCATCCGTTTCTACTATTTTCAAAGATGTAGGATTAGGTAATGTTAAACAAGGTATATATTTACTTTTTGTTTAATATTCTGAACTGCCTTAGTATGAGCATCTGTCCATGGAGATGGGTTCTTTTTTAATCTATTAAAAAGTAATTTGCAATCAAAAGCTAAATCTTTATAGAATTCTGCTATGTAGTTTAAACTTCCTAAAAATCTTTGTAATTGATTTTTATCTAATATTTTATCAGGAAAATGTTTAGAAAATTCTAAAACTCTTTGAATAGGTTTAATTTGTCCTTTTGTAATATTATGTCCTAAATATCTAATTTCTGTTTGTACTAAATTCATTTTAGTTTTTGATAGAACTATCCCATTTGTGATTGCTATTTTATAAAATTGATTTAAATGTTTAAAGTGTTGATCTATAGAATCACTATAAACTAAAACATCATCTATGTAGACAATTATAAAATTTACATATGGATAGAATATATCATTCATAATTTTTTGAAATTCTGATGGAGCATTTTTTAAGCCAAAGGGCATTACGTTCCATTCATATTGTCCAAAAGGCACATTAAAAGCTGTTTTATATCTATCTTCTTCTTTAATTTGTATTTGCCAAAAGCCTGATTTTAAATCAAATTTACTAAAGATTTGTGCTTGATATAATCTTTTTAATAAATCTTTTTTATTAGGAATAGGATATCTAATCCATTGTAAAACCTTATTTAAGGGTTTATAATTTATTACTAATCTTGGTGCACCTCTTTCTATTTCTGATGCTTTATATACATAGAAAGCTGCACATGACCATGGGGATTTACTTTCTCTAATTAATTTATTGTCTAATAATTTTTTAATTTCTTGTTGACAATAAGAAACTAAATCTTGATTCATTTGGATTGGTCTTGCTTTTGTAGGAATTAATTTATCTGAAAACCCTGCTTCATATGGAAGAGAAACTTCATGTTTCTTCCTGATTCCAGAAAGCACTTGGTAAATCATTACATAAGTCTTTTTCAAATAAATTCTTTATATCCTTAACCCTATTTTCAATCATAGGAGTGTTTAACTTTGTTTCTAAAAGTACTTGATTAATTTCATCTTGTAAATATGTTATTTGTTTAATCTTATTTCTTTGTTTATTTTTCATAACTGAAATAAACGTTTGTCTTTTAGGAAATTCTAATTTAAAAGTAATATCTTTACCTTGTAGATGAGTATGTATTCCTACATCATCTATAAAGAATGGTTCTATTAAAGCTGTAAATGGATTTCCTAAAATTACTTCTGATCCAATGTTTTTTACTAAGATAAAAGTTAAATACATTCTTACATCACTTATGCATACTACTGCATTTGATAATTTATAATTAACTTTTAATCTTTCTTCATTGGCTGCTGACAGATGTTTGTGTAGTCTTTTTATAATATTTAGTTGGAATTAAACCTTCTTGGATAATATTTCTATCTGCTCCAGTATCTACTAAGGCTAAGGTTTCCAAACTAAATTCATTTTTAATAATTATTTTAATTCTTAACACATATTTACGAGTGATAGTTTGTTCAATAATATTTAAATAATTCTCCTCTTGTTGAGGTTCTTGTTTTGTATTGGAGGATTCCCCAATATGAAACGTATTTAAATTTTCAAAGACTTTTAAGTCTTCTTCTTCACTGTTTTCTGAGTTATGATCTTGAATTTCATTATTTAATTCTAAAATTTCTATCCTTCTTTTTAATGTAGAAATTTCAGCTTTTAAGTCATTTATTTCTTTTCTTAAATCATTTATAGTTATAGGTTTTTCAGGTTTGACTCTAGTTAATACTTCTGTCATGGTATAAGCAGGATTTAACATAGCTTCTGTATGAGGTTTAAATCTTTTATCCTCTTTTTGAGGTTTATTAGATTCTATAATTCTTTCCATATATCTTCTTTTCTCTTCTTTATCAGAGATATTATCTATCATATCTAATAACAATTCTTCTTGAGCTGAAATTACATTGATAGTTAACTTATTTAAATCCATAATAGTATTATAGTTCTCACATTCACAACGAACTATTTTCACTACTACTATTACTACTTGTTTCAGAAGTATTAATTTCTAAAGCTTCATACTCAGATGTTTCTGTAGAAGAATTTTCTTGTAATAAATTTAATAAAGTTTCCTTCTCTTCTTCAGGTATATTTAATTCTCTAATCTTTTTATGTAATTTACACTGATTTCTAGTATGACCAGTTTTCCCACATTCCCAACATACTAAGGGTTTTATGGGTTTAGAGGATGTAGCAAAATCTTTATTTTTCTTTGTCTTTATTATTTTTCTTTTAGATTTCCTTTCTGGTTGATCTCTTCCTAGGTTTATTCCTTCTTTTATAATATGGAATAAAAGATTTTTTATTTTTCTTATTTTTATTCCTATTTTTAGGATAATTATTTGGTGCATACTGTGGAGTTAAATTAGTTCCAAATTGATTACAAAACTCTCCTAATTCTTTCTTTCCTAAGAGTTTTTGTTTTTTCAATTGGTTGCGTAAGGATAAATCTGTACATAATTTTAATCCTTCTGCAATTACTATACCTTTTAGTTGACCAAAAGTGTAATTGTCATATGGAATACTTCCATTATTTTGTTCTCTTAACGTAGTTCTAATTTTCTCCAGCAAATAATCTAGGAAGACCAGAAATAAATCTCTCCTTCCAAAGATCTGAATTTGAATCATCTCTTTGGTATAATAAAGTTAAAAATGTATCCTGATACCATCTAAAGTGAGTTAATGTAGGACATTTAATATTCATAATTAACTCTTGGGATCTAGATTTTAATTCTTCTAAACTTCCTATGAAATACCTTAGTATAGTTTGGATTAGGGTATAAACTGCATCTTCTTTCTGTTGATTAGTACCAGGTTCTATTTTAACTGCGTTAATAATCTCTGTTTTCTGATTTTGTGACAGATGATTATCCCACCAACCCTTGAGTTGGCCTGAGAAGCCTGCAACCATCATTTCTGCTATTAATAGGGGAGTCTGTGTAACACCCCGTTTCGGCTCACCCGTGAACCGACCCGGAAATGTCACCGGCGACCGAACCGTTCGTTAATCTACTAGATTCGGTTAAGCCGACCAGGATCTACTCTCGGCGTCTCAAGATGAAGATGCAAATATGAAATGCATAAATGAGAATGATTGGGTTCTAACGCGGTCCTACATGCATGCTGTGATGTACAAGCAAAAACAAGACAAAATAATAAATGAGAAACCAAAAGAAAATATATAATATTTTATGAAAATACGATAACACATAATAATCTACCATGACATTAAATCATTATCTCATTCATTTTTACCCGAGCCGAGTCTGAACTCCAAGGCTCCCTACTCATTCATATTCATCAGTTCGTTTCATAACAAGTAATTCATCAAGACAAAAACATGGTAATAATCATCCACACAGCATTAAACAACCATCATTATACATTACACGCGGCAGGTACATGTGTGCGCGGTTCCGTGCTGCTCCTCCGCAGTCCCGACAGCTTTCATCGCTCGCATTCCTCACCTACATATATATAGAAAAACCGTCAGTAACGAGTGTTACCGGCCCGGAAAATAACTAATATCAATCTGGCACAGGAGAGCAAACTCTCCTGTTGAATCAAAACCATATACTTCCTCAAGAACTCTCATCAGGGCACATACGGGAGCCGTCGTCGTCGGGCCGTCGCCCTCGGGTCGACAGCGTCCCCCTATCTTTCTCATTCTCATACCTTGGCCATTTCTCTATTGCTTCTCGCATCAAATTTCATTCCTTACCGCCCTCTGCACCTTCCATATTACTCCTGGCCTTGAGCACAAAGGCCGAGCACTCTCAGGCAGTCGCCTTCAGTACCCTTTGAAACCACAAGTCTAGACATGCGCTGCAATGCAGTACCCGTAAACCTCCACACTTCTCCGGGTTTGAGGAACTCAAAGGTGGAGTTGTCCGGATCCTTCGGGAACGAAGTGGGTTCTCCCCAGCTTCAGAGCCCGCTCTTCCGGGCACACGCCCTATCTGAAGACGTGGCCGCAAGTAACCCTCATTCCATCTCTCACCGAAAACACGAAAACTATATATATATAGGCCTGGGTTGGGATTTATACAATAGGCCCGAAGGCATCGTGAGCTGGATCTGAAGTTCGAAAACAAACTCGAGGGATCTCATCCTCGAGGGTTATTAATCCGAAATAAAACTGTTGGCTAAATGGCCCGAGTTAAGTGGGATCCGATAAAACGCCACTTAACTCGTCCTGCACATGATAAATCAAATAAACAATAGAGTAGTGTAAAACAGAGAACGAGTCCTAAACGGACCTGGTAGAAGCTCCAAACGGGTCCACGCGCCTAGGCGGCGAGCTCCTACACCGTACCTACACAATCAAGCTAAAAACTAACGCCCGCATGATGAATCACATATCCTATACCATGCACGCACAATCAACACAATCACACATCAACCGTCACACATCAACCTATATCAATTCTAACAAGTCTACTTAGGTTAGTTTACATTAGATCATGATTATTACTTAATAACCCTAATTAGTTTCATAACTTCTATTTTTAACACCACACAATTCCACAAATTTCATATTTTATTCTAAATTAAATCCACATTTATATAAGTAATTACAATGCACAATTCATCAATCATAACATGCAAATTCTAATAATCAATACTTTCAAATAATTAAGTTAAAATAAATTATACCTCGCGTCGTCGAAAATCGGCGACGGCTAGGGTTTCCGTTTCGCGGCTCAAAACTCGAATTCGGCACCTAGCGGCGTCCGAAGTCCGATCAGATTGGACCGGGTGCGTTCGGCGGATGATCCGGCGAATTTCCCACGAATCCAATTTTCCGACGGTTCCGGCGGTTTTCCGGCGCGTGTCGGCGGTTTTCCGGCGGATTCCGACGGTTTTCCGGCGACGATTCGGGACGGAGCAATCAGGGGGTCTATCGGCACCAGCTCGACGAGCTTGGTCCGATGGCGGTGTCAAACAGAGCAACCGAGGCCGCGATGGCCGTCGGCGGCGGCGTTGAAAACGGGCGGCGGCGGCGGCGTTCTCCAATCGGGGCTCCGGCCGGCCTCGACGGCGGTCGGGAGGATGGGGGAAATGTCGGCAACGGCGAGGGGGTGGTACGTCGGTGGTCGCAGCGGCGGCGGAGCGGCGGCCGGACGGCGGCGAAATCAGACCGGGCGGAGACGGTCGAAGCGGCTTCGTGGGGCAAATCCGGCGTCGTGGCGGCGCGACAGTGGCCGGGGTGGGTCGTGGCGGCACGGCGACTTCACGGCGGGGCGGGGCGGCGTCGATCGGCGGCAGCCCGGCGTCGGCAGCGGCGGCGGCGGCGACCACAAGGGGCGGCGGCGGGGGTATAGGGTTTTGGAAAAAAAAGGGTCGGGAGGAAGAAGAAGTGTGTGCGATGGCATTTTCGTAAATAAGTATTGACTCGATTCCTACTCGAGTCAAAATAATAACTAGTTCGTAATAAATTCTAAAAAAATCTAGAAAAATATGGAAAAATTCTATAAAATAAAACAAACACAATAACATCCAAATGACATGCTCTATAACTAATAACCCACCCGAATATCGTCAAACGCGTCCTAATTCGTTATTCGGCCTAAAACTATTCTTCGATCAAATAAAAATAACAATCAATACTGCATACCTCCATATACTTGATAACCCATTTTTTCATCATCTTTCAGGCGTTATCATCATACACTTGAGCATACATGACCCTCATTGCTCATAACTCACAGCTGGCCTCAACCCAGCTCGCGGTCCATGAAGCTGACTCGACTCGAACCGACTGGTTCACTCCCGTAAAACTCTGACTCGAGTCACGGGTTTTACAGTCTGGATGGTAATTTCGTAATAAAAATTTGACTCGATCCCGACTCGAGTCAAATTAAAAAATAAAATAAAATAATTTCGTAATAAAAATTTGACTCGATCTCGACTGAAGTCAATAATATGAAATAAATATAAAATAAATTACAATAAAAATTGACTCGAGTCAGGATCGAAGTCAAAATTTTATTACGAAATAAATTTTAACTTCACTCGATTACAATTTCGTAATAAAAACTTTACTCGAGTTCATATTACGAAATAAAATGTGAAACAAATAGAATAAAATACTATAAAATAAAATAATAAATTAGAACTCGATTATTTTATTTTATAGTATTCGACTTGAGTGAAGTAAATAATAAATTGACTCGGTATTGACTCGATTTAAGTAAATAAAAAAGTAACTCGGTATCGACTCGAGTCAAGTTAATAAAAATTGACTCGGGATCGACTCGATTCAAGTAAATAAAAAAGTAACTCGGTATCGACTCGAGTCAAGTCAATAAAAAATTGACTCGGGATCGACTCGAGTCAAGTCAATAAAAAATTGACCCAGTATCGACTCAAGTCAAGTCAATAACAAATTGACTCGGTATCAACTCGATTTAAGTAAATAAAAAAGTAACTCAGTATCAACTCGAGTCAAGTAAATAAAAAATTGACTTAGCATCGGCTCGAGCCAAGTGAATAAAAAATTAACTTGGTATCGACTCGAGTCAAGTTACAATAGATGGCATACTCTTATATATTCTGATAACATTTAAATTATTTAATGAATTCGGCAACACATCAAAATCAAAACAGATGAGAGCCATCTCATTTAACTTTCTTCCACATGATGAATAAAAGTACAAACTTACAACTTATAAATTTGTCAAGTTTGATTAAAGTCAATAACAATTCATGGAAACAAGTTACAAATCACTGGCATTATACAGTCGGAGCTATCACCATTCCAAATTTAAAGTTATCATAGTCATTCTGCATCACTGCTTTGAGATTCGCCATCACCGCACTGACGCCCCTGAATAGACACCACGCCTCCACTTTCAGATGGAACATTTTTTTGCCTACATATTTAAAAAACAAAATATAAAAAATAATCACATAAATTATATATAACAAAGATCAAAACAAGGGTTGTGTTAGACAGCATTACCGATGTGCTACAATTGCAAGGCAAGTGCACTTATCATGCCCAACTCCTCATTTATTGCAACCATGGCATAACCTATATTTTACCATATGGTCCATTGCAAGTTCTTTACCACTCTTCCATCTTTTACTACTTCCTTTTGTCTTTGATTGTGCCGGTGGATGGACTTGTATCCCATGATGCACTTGTATTCCATGCTGAACTTGCATTCCATGATGTGAATCATCTACCACATCTTTTACCAATTTCTCTATCTCTAAAAGTTTTTACTTGGTGAGGTCAAATTTCTCAGATGATGAATATGCATTTTTGGCTCAATTAGAGAATAAAGTTTTATTGAAATCAACACGAAGTTCCACTCTATCACCGTCAAAAACAACTTCTTTTGCTATTTTAAGTGTCCATCTCTTCATGATATATAGTTCAAGAAAAATATCCCCCTCATTCAATCTCAGTATATACAATAAATGTCTACATAGAATACCTTCACTTTCCAAAAGTTGACAACTACATGTGCATCTATTGCTAGCTCCCTTGTAGGTAACATATACAACCAACTCATTATTATTTTTACAACATGTTACATCATACTGTTCAACATCATCTTCATCTAATTTCTTACGAGATGAGCAATAAACCAAACTGTATTGTAATTCTTCTCGAACCTTATAAAACAATTTTTGTAAAACCCGTGACTCAAGTCAGGGTTTTACGTTACCGAACCAGTCGGTTCGACCGTTGGTTCGAGTCGAGTCAGTTTCATGAACCGCGTGCTGAGTCGAGGCCAGCCGTGAGTTATGAGCGATGAGAGTCAGGTGTACCTGAATATATGATGATAACGTCGAGAAGATGGTGAGAAATGAGTTATCAGAATATATGAAAGTATGCAGTATTTTTTCTTTTTATATGTTTGATCGTAGAAATAGTTTTAGGGCCGAATAACGCGTTAGGACGCGTTGGATTATATTTGGGTGGGTTATTAGTTATAGAGCATGCCATTTGGATGTTGTTGTGTTTGTTTTATTTTATGGAATTTTTCCATATTTTTCTAGATTTTTTAGAATTTATTACGAACTAGTTATTATTTTGACTCAAGTAGGAATCGAGTCAATACTTAATTACGAAACTGCCATTGAGGGTATTTTCTCCCTCCCGACCCTTCTTCACCCAAACCCTCGCCGCCCACTTTGTTCGTCGCCGCCACCGCCGTCGACTGTCGCCCCGCCGCCGGAACCAACCGTCTGTCGTCCCCTCGCCGTCGTCGTGCCGCCCTGACCGACCCAGGCCACCGATCGCCTGCCGGCGCGCCGCCGCGATGCCGCGAAGCCGCCTCGGCCGTCGCCACTCCGAGCCTGATTCCGCCGCCGTCCGGGCCGCGCCGCCGCCGTTGTGACCCCGACGACCACCCCCTCGCCGTCGCCGACGTTTCCCCCACCATCCCGAGCGCCGTCGAGGCCGGCCGCAGCCCCGATCGGAGCACGCCGCCGCCGCCACCCATTTTCAACGCCGCCGCTCGACGGCCATCGCCGCCCCGGCTGCTTTGTTTGACACCACCATTGGACCAAGCTCGTCGAGCTGGTGCCGATAGACCCCCTGATTGCCCCGATCCCGAATCGATCGCCGGAAAACTGCCGACACTCGCCGGAAAACCGCCGGAACCGCCGGAAAATTGGATTCGTGGGAAATTCGCCGGATCATCCGCCGAACGCACCCGGTCCAATCTGATCGGACTTCGGACGCCGCTAGGTGCCGAATTCGAGTTTCGAGCCACGAAACGGAAACCCTAGCCGTCGCCGATTTTCGACGACGCGAGGTATAATTTATTTTAATTTAATTATTTAAAAGTATTGATTATTAGAATTGCATGCTAGGATTTGTGTGTGTGTTATAAATATATATTATAAATGTAGGTTTGATTAAGAATAGAAATATGAAATTGTTTGGTTGAGTGGTGTTAAAAATGGAGGCTAAGAAACAAATTAGGGTAACTAGGTAATGATCATGATCTAATGCAAATTAGCCTAAGTAGACTTGCTAGAATTGATATAGGTTGATGTGTGTTGATTGATGCGTGATTGTGTTGATTGTGTGTGCATGCTATAGGATGTGTGATTCATCATGCGGGCGTTAGTTTTAGCTTGATTGTGTAGGTACGGTGTAGGAGCTCGCCGCCTAGGCGCGTGGACCCGTTTGGAGCTTCTACCAGGTCCGTTTAGGACTCGTTCTCTGTTTTACGCTATTCTATTGTGTATTTGATTTATTACATGCAGGACGTGTTAAGTGGCGTTTTATCGGATCCCACTTAACTCGGGCCATTTAGCCAACAATTTTTCGGATTAATAACCCTCGAGGATGAGATCCCTCGAGTTTGTTTTCGAACTTCAGATCCAGCTCACGTTGCCTTCGGGCCTATTGTATAAATCCCAACCCAGACCTATATATATGTATAGTTTTCGCATTTTTGTGAGAGATTGAATGAGGGAAATCCGACTACCGTGCTACGCGAGCGGGCACGTGTGTGTCGATAGTGGGCTCTGGAATGGTGTGCGGGCCGTTTCATTCCCGAGGGATCCTGACAACTCCACCTTTGAGTTCCTCAAACCCGGAGAAGTGTGGAGGTTCACGGGTACTGCATTGCAGCGCATGTCTAGACTTGTGGTTTCAAAGGGTACTGAAGGCGACTGCCTGAGAGTACTCGGCCTTCGTGCTCAAGGCCAGGAGTAATATGGAAGGTGCAGAGGGCGGAAAGGAATGAGATTTGATGCGAGAAGCGATAGAGAAATGGCCGAGGTATGAGAATGTGAAAGATAGGGGACGCTGTCGACCCGAGGGCGACGGCTCCCGTATGTGCCCTGATGAGAGTTCTTGAGGAAGTATATGGTTTTCATTCAACAGGAGAGTTTGCTCTCCTGTGCCAGATTGATATTAGTTATTTTCTGGGCCGGTAACACTCGTTACTGACGGTTTTTCTATATATATGTAGGTGAGAAATGCGAGGGATGAAAGCTGTCGGGACTGCGGAGGAGCAGCACGGAACCGCGCACACATGTACCTGCCGCGTGTAATCTATAATGACGGTGTGTTATTGCTACGTGAATGATAATTTTGATGTGTTTGTTTAGATAAATTGCTTGATATGAAATGAATGGATAAATGTGAATGAGTAGTGAGTTTGGAGTTCAGGCTCGGTTCAATTGAAACGAAAGAGATAATGATGAATGCTACGGTAGATTATCATGTTTTATCGTATTTTGATAAAATATTTATATACCCTTGTTGTGGATAATTTTTAATTAAAAATTTCTTGCCATTGCATGGTTTTGTTTTGCTTGCACATCATAGCATGCATGTAGGACTACGTTAGAACCCACGCATCCCATCCATGCATTTCATGTTTGCATCTCCATCTTGAGACACCGAGGGCAGATCCGGGTCGGCTTAACCGAACCCAGTAGATTAGCGAACGGTTCGGTCGCCGGTGACATTTCCGGGTCGGTTCACGGGTGAGCCGAAACGGGTGCTACAATTTTCGAGTATAATCCTTGCCATCTTAGATTCCATCTTGAATGGAGTGAACAATTTGGGGCTTTTATATGAGTTTTCATAAGATTCTTTTGCCTCACTCAATCTCTGTTTTTTGATGGCTCTATCAAATCTATGTATAAACTCAATAAGGTTATTTTTTTTGTGCACATACCTTGAGTATTTGTACAAAAACCATGCTACGGTAGATTATTATGTTTTATCGTATTTTAATAAAATATTTATATACCCTTGTTGTGGATAATTTTTAATTAAAATTTCTTGTCATTGCATGGTTTTGTTTTGCTTGCACATCATAGCATGCATGTTGGACTACGTTAGAACCCACGCACACCATCCTTGCATTTCATGTTTGCATCTCCATCTTGAGACACCGGGGGCAGATCCGGGTCGGCTTAGCCGAACCCAGTAGATTAGCGAACGGTTCAGTGCCGGTGACATTTCCGGGTCGATTCATGGGTGAGCCGAAACGGGGTGCTTCGATTTTCGAGTATAATCCTTTGCCATCTTAGATTCATCTTGAATGGAGTGAACAATTTGGGGCTTTTATGTGAGTTTTCATAAGATTCTTTTGTCCTCACTCAATCTTTGTCTTTGGATGGCCCTATCAAATCTATGTATAAATTCGATAAGGCTATTTTTTTTGTGCACATACCTTGAGTAAAATGAGTTTTGAGATTCACTTCGTTGTGAACTTCTTATACCAAGCAAAAATACCATGCATGACAAATTGCATATATGGATTTTAACCACTCATTTTCCTCCAAGCAATTCTCTTTCATTATTACACTTCAGTGTGATTCAAATTCTTCTTTGTGTCGGCATCATAAATTAAACTATAGAATGACTCATAAAACTCTCTTCTGTGAGCATTTGCACTTAATTTTTACTTTCCTTTCTAAGGATATGCCAAATGCAAAGACGATGATATGTTGAAGGAAATGTCAATTTAATTACTTTATCCATTAGCAGGATCTTGATCAGTAACAATTGCCCCTGGATGCCTTCCATCTATGCATTTCAAAAGTGTTTCAACTAACCACACAAATCACTCAGTCTTCTCATTACACAAAAGCACATCCAAATGTAATTGTTTGCCTGTAATGGTTTACTACGGTGAATGATGCAAAAACAAGTGCGTATTTATTTGTATCATATATTGTATAAAAAATTATCACATTTGAGAAAAACTAATAATTGTTTTGTGCAATTCCATCCGCCCAAAAATAATGTTTCCGTAACACCCCGTTTCGGCTCACCCGTGAACCGACCCGGAAATGTCACCGGCGACCGAACCGTTCGCTAATCTACTAGGTTCGGTTAAGCCGTCCAGGATCTACTCTCGGCGTTTTAAGATGGAGATGCAAACATGAAATGCATGGATGGGATGCGTGGGTTCTAACGTGGTCCTACATGCATACTAAGATGTACAAGCAAAAACAAGACAAAATAATAAATGAGAAACCAAAAGAAAATATATAATATTTTATGAAAATACGATAACGCATAATAATCTACCATGACATTAAATCATTATCTCATTTGTTTTTACCCGAGCCGAGTCTGAACTCCAAGGCTCCCTACTCATTCATATTTATCAGTTCGTTTCATAACAAGCAATACATTCACGCAAACACATCAAAATTATCATTTACATAATAATAACACACCATCATTATACATACGTTACACGCGGCAGGTACATGTGTGCGCGATTCCGTGCTGCTCCTCCACAGTCCCGACAGCTTTCATCGCTCGCATTCCTCACCTACATATATATAGAAAAACCGTCAGTAACGAGTGTTACCGGCCCGGAAAATAACTAATATCAAACTGGCACAGGAGAGCAAACTCTCCTGTTGAATGAAAACCATATACTTCCTCAAGAACTCTCATCAGGGCACATACGGGAGCCGTCGCCATCGGGTCGACAGCGTCCCCCTATCTTTCACATTCTCATGCCTCGGCCATTTCTCTATTGCTTCTCGCGTCAAATCTCGTTCCTATCCGCCCTCTGCACCTTCCATATTACTCCTGGCCTTGAGCACGAAGGCCGAGTACTCTCAGGCAGTCGCCTTCAGTACCCTTTGAAACCACAAGTCTAGACATGCGCTGCAATGCAGTACCCGTGAACCTCCACACTTCTCCGGGTTTGAGGAACTCAAAGGTGGAGTTGTCAGGATCCCTCGGGAATGAAACGGCCCGCACACCATTCCAGAGCCCACTGTCGACACACACGTGCCCGCTCGCGTAGCACGGTAGTCGGATTTCCCTCATTCAGTCTCTCACAAAAACACGAAAACTATACATATATATAGGTCTGGGTTGGGATTTATACAATAGGCCCGAAGGCAACGTGAGCTGGATCTGAAGTTCGAAAACAAACTCGAGGGATCTCATCCTCGAGGGTTATTAATCCGGAAAATCGTTGGCTAAATGGCCCGAGTTAAGTGGGATTCGATAAAACGCCACTTAACTCGTCCTGCACATAATAAGTCAAATACACAAGAGAGTAGCGTAAATCAGAGAACGAGTCCTAAACGGACCTGGTAGAAGCTCCAAACGGGTCCACGCGCCTAGGCGGCGAGCTCCTACACCGTACCTACACAATCAAGCTAAAAACTAACGCCCGCATGATGAATCACATATCCTATAGCATACACACACAATCAACACAATCACACGTCAATCAACACACATCAACCTATATCAATTCTAGCGAGTCTACTTAAGCTAGTTTGATTAGATCATGATTATTACTTAATAACCCTAATTAGTTTCATAACTTCTATTTTTAACACCACACAATTCAAACAAATTTCATATTTTTATCCTTAATCAAATCTACATTTATATATATTATTATAACACACAATTCACCAATCCTAGCATGCAATTCTAATAATCAAAACTTTCAAATAATTAAATTAAAATAAATTATACCTCGCGTCGTCGAAAATCGGCGACGGCTAGGGTTTCCGTTTCGTGGCTCGAAACTCGAATTCGGCACCTAGCGGCGTCCGAAGTCCGATCAGATTGGACCGGGTGCGTTCGGCGGATGATCCGGCGAATTTCCCACAAATCCAATTTCCGGCGGTTCCGGCGGTTTTCCGGCGAGTGTCGGCGGTTTTCCGGCGGATTCCGACGGTTTTCCGGCGATGATTTGGGACGGGGCAATCAGGGGGTCTATCGGCACCAGCTCGACGAGCTCGGTCCAATGGTGGTGTCAAACAGGGTAGCCGAGGCGGCGATGGCCGTCGACGGCGGCGTCGAAAATGGGCGGCGGTGGCGGCGTTCTCCGATCGAGGCTCCGGCCGGCCTCGACGGTGGTCGGGACGATGGGGGAAACGTCGGCGACGTCGAGGGGGTGGTCGTCGGGGTCACAGCGGCGGCGGCGCGGCCCGGACGGCGGCGAAATCAGTGGGCGGAGCGTCGCGGCTTGTGGGGCGATTCCGGCGTCGTGGCGGCGCGACGGTGGCCGGGGTTGGTCGGGGCGGCACGGCGACGACACGGCGGGGCGGGGCGGCGTCGATCGGCGGCCAGGCGGCGTCGGCCGTGGCGGCGGCAGCGCGCGAACAGGGGCGGCGGCGTAGGGTTTGGGGTGAGAGAAGAGGTCGGGAGGGAGAAAAGGTGTGCGATGGCAGTTTTGTAAATTAAACTTGACTCGATTCCGACTCGAGTCAATAATAATAACTAGTCTCGTAATAAATCCTAAAAAAATCCAGAAAAATATGGAAAAATCCCATAAAATCAAACAAACACAACAACATCCAAATGACATGCTCTATAACTAATAACCCACCCGAATATAATCCAACGCGTCCTAACTCGTTATTCGGCCTAAAACTATTTCTTCGATCAAACATATAAAAAGAAAAAAATACTGCATACTTTCATATATTCAGATAACTCGTATCTCACCATCTTCTCGACGTTATCATCATATATTCAGGTACACCTGACTCTCATCGCTCATAACTCACGGCTGGTCTCGACTCAGCACGCGATTCATGAAACCGACTCGACTCGAACCAACGATCGAACCGACTGGTTCGGTAACGTAAAACCCTGACTCGAATCACGGGTTTTACAGTTTCAATCTATGCCCTTTTTAAAATGCATGACCTTCCATGTACCCCTCTGTATTTTTAGTTACCTTGATGCGTGCATGACAATCTTCTCTAATTATAGAATGACTTCTCTTAACTCCTTTTTGGGGTATTTTACTTTGTGCCTCATCTTCTTTCATATGTCTTTCTTTAGAATACACAAACACTTGCGGCTGTAACTCTTTTGTCCTCTTATGATAATTTGTACTATGTTTACGTAATCTAAATTCGGCCATTTTTGAGTAACTATTGTAGAAGTTTAGTGCATCGTCTAAACAATCAAATTCCATTCTCACCTTTGGTTTAAACTCATCTTCTACACTAGGATAAACTGTTGTAATACGTTGACCTAATTCTTCTTCCTTGTATCTGTTATCTTGATGATTGTCCATTCTTAAAAAATACAAAATTTATAAAAACTAAGATTATTTTCAACTAAAATAATAACAATAAACATAATTTAATTTAATCAAAGTACTCTTACCTGAATGCTCGCCTATGGTTGGATTTGTTCTTAACTGGCACTCACAAATTTTTTTAACCTAAAAATAAATTTTTTAACATCGATAAAAACATAAGTATAGTAAATCAAGGCAACTATTATATCCTAAAATTTATTTTTAATTGTTTTGTAATTCACTCTTTAATTTAAGTATAAAATTAGGGGTGGGTTGGCAGGATGGGGATTGGCGGCCGGGTGGCGGCGGCTGGGTAGGGGGAGAGGCAGGGGGCTGCAAGGTAGGGGGAGGGGAGGGGGGGCTACAGGGGGAGGGGCGGGGGGGGGCAGGGGCGGTGGTGGGGGGGGCAAGAGGCGGCAACAGGGGGTGGGGCTGGGCAGGGGGAGGGTGCCAGGCGGGAGCTCTGCTAGGGTGGGAGGGCCGGCACGGGTTGGGCGATAGGGGGTTTGGATGATTGCTCCAGGCATCCAACGGCCTGGAGATGGTGCACTGCATATGCGCTGCCAACTAAGGCAACACATAGCAGTCTTTGTATATATATATATATATATATGAACGACCTCACATTACTTGTATGAGCTATACAATTCAAAAATTACATAGATAAAAATATCTATTAAGTTATGCATCTTTTAAAAACTTAAAATAGATGACAGTGATATTTAAAAAAAGATAAAATTTTATCAAACTCATACTTATACACTCTATTTTTAATATATATCAATATTATTTTATAAAACCCACTAAAAAGGGTCAAATTAAATATTTAACTTATACAATCTGTAAGAAGCATAGTTCATGCAATTATAATAATAATAATAATAATAATAATAATAATATTAATTATATTATATATTAAATATTTGGTGCACGGTGCTTACACACATTTGTGGTGATAAAAATCGTCACAAAAAGTTATTATATCACAAAAAATTTGTTTTTCTGATGATTTACTTACACAGTAGTTTTTATATCCATTCATAAGCCTAATACATTAATTTTTTTTAATTTGTTATTTGTAAAGTAAGTTTTGTTTGTGTTAAATGTTTTAGTGTATTATATATAGCTTGGTTTCGTCAATGACGTCGACGTCGGAGCTTCCATTCAACTCTAATCAAATCTTTTTATGGCTTCAAACCCACTCCAAAACTTTAAAAGGTTCAAGAGGGGTTGAGGTTTTTTTATTATTATTTTTTATAATTATCTTTGTTAAAGTTGCACTGATTAGATATATAAACATGATTTTTGTAGTATCATGTTTTGACAATAAAAATCGTCATAAAAAATGATTTTATCACACAAAAAAAGTTGTTGTGATGACTTTACTTACGATGTAGTTCTTATATCACTCTTTATTAAAAGCCTAATCTATTAATTGTTTAATTTGTTATTTGTAATGTAAGTTTGGTTTTTGTTGATTAGAAACTTAATACATTAATTTTTTTTAATTTGTTGTTTGTGATTTAGGTGTGGTTTTTGTTAAATGTTTTAATGTATTATGTGCGACGACAACAACAACAATTCACAAGCACATGTACAGGAGAGACCAATATGTATCGCCGACGACGACTTTACAAATGATTACCCCGGAGTTGTTTTTCTTTATAACCAAGGGTGTAAGATAGTTTGTTCGATGTGAGATCAGCCTCTCTTCGTATTGTATACCTTCCTACTTTTAGTTTCGTAAATGAAGGGTTTTTTATGATTTTTTTTCTTTGAATATCTTTATTAAACTTTCACTAGTATAGATATATAAAAAATCATGTTTTGTACTTTTATTATATTGGAATAAAATCATCAAAAAATTTATTTATTATAAAAATTGATTTTATCATAAAAAAATGTTTTTGTAATGACTTTGCTTATGATATAGTCCTTATATCACTTTTTATTTAAAGCCTTTAAGTTTGGTTTTTGTTAAATGTTTTAGTGTATAATGCATATTTTGGTTTCGTGAATTAATGTTTTTTTAAAATAATTCTTTAATTATTGTCAAGTTTTGTATTGTTATTAGATAAGAATTATATTAAATAATTAAATTAAATTAAATTGTGTAAGTTAATTAAGATAATAAAATATAACAGAATGAGAAAATACTACACATTAGAAGCACATACGTCTACGAATAGTAGAACGCTACACGTTTATTTTTAAAGCTTATACTACTTCTCAGTATTGGTAATACGTAGTTCTTCGTATCGTTCATTATCATATATATATATATATATATATATATATTGGTTGCTAACAGTTTACACTAATGCAAAATGACACATTTATGGCGACAAAAATCGTCAAAAAAATGATTTTATCGTTAATCTTGTTTTTGTGACGATTTTGTAAACTTTATTATAACCATCCCTCGTGGGTTGACCGCGAATATCATTATCAATAAGTGTATCCACGGCTTCTTGCACCAATTTCTCTTGACACATTACTAATTTCCTTGGCGTGGATCTACTTGTTAATAGATCAATAAGGGTTTACAATGTAGTTCTTAAATTATTCCTAATTGGAAGCATAATGCATATATGCATTAATCTTGGATATTGGTTGTTGGTATTTAGCTTAATTTAAGTTTTTGTTTACGATGTAAGTTAGCTTATTTTTTAATGTTTTAATTGATTATGCATGGTTTCGTGAATTAAGGTTTTTTTTTGTGATCTTTTTCTTTAAGTTATCCTTGTTCAAGTTGTACCGGCATATATATATATATATATATATATATATATATATATATATATATATATATATTTCATATTTTATGCACGGAGATATGGAACGACATATAAGTTATCGTGCTTACATATCCATCATTTGAGTGTCCAACAATTTGGATGATAATTATATTAAAAAAATTTAAAAAAGTATTGTTTTGATAAATATGTAGATGTTATTGTCTTGCTTATATTTCTAGCTTGTAATTCTTTCAAGTGAAACTGGTCTTTGTGATTCATGATGTTAACGGAGGTGTTCTATAGATGTTCATGCAATTCTCGTCTACTCTTATTTATGAAACAACTTCGATTAAATTTGTACTCTCTTCTCACAAACTCTAATTATGTATGTCCATAAGAAAATAGACAATGCAAACAAGTTCGATGATTATGCACCGTGTTGGTCTAGGTGATTAGGTAGATGGAAATTCCCGGTTAATTGTCGAAGGTAAAGAAGTAATTAATTAGTTCACTTGGAGAAAAATAAAGTTTGGAGATCCAATTTTTTAGATAACAAGTAAAGTACAACCAGGCTGTGGAATGTTGAAAAATAAAAATTTTGGAAATCCCTCATCTTTTTCTTTATACATGCTGTTTGCACGCCTGATAAGCATTACTATTATTTTGATAATTATACCACTCTAAATCCTGTCCTTTTATACTGTTTTTTGCTTAGTTTGGTTTGATACCGCTTGATCAGACCATCGTTTAGGCATCTATCTCCCTTCTATTTTTCAGCTCCATCTCCCGTTGGTAAGATAGACTGGTCCACATGAATCATGATCTCTATCTATCCTTTTTCTTCTCTATCTCCCCTTGGTAGGATACACTGGTCCACATGAATCATGATTTCTATTCTTCCTTTTTCTTCGTTCCTACGTTTGCTTGGTTTTAAAGTTTATGCCCACCTCCTTCTGTTTTTCTTTTCTTTTTCTCAGTGGACTATACTCGCACTTCATGTCTATTAATAAAACATGTTTAAAATTTACTTAGATTACGTTTTCTCTTATCTAATATGCACCCATTACACTCACACAAATAGCACATTTTCCGTTACCCTCCAAAAAAAATTTACTTGCGAGTTTTTAACACTCTATTTAGCTGCGTAGGAAAACACACACAATTTAACGCATTAACAATATCAGCAATAAGTGAATTTATTCATCTATTTAAATTATATGGCAGAACTTGTATAACTTGAAAAAAATTGCCTCGTTGTTGATACTAATTTTTTTGTTAAGAAATATTTTGCCTTCTATTCAATAAAAATTTTCGTTCGAGAAATATTTGTGGATGTGGGATAAGTAGAATGTAGATTTAATTGAAACTACAATTTTAAAATTCTTTTTTAATCTTTAAAATTCTTCTAGTAAATTCCACTTTATGGCTAGTTTCTCTCATCAAAGTGCATGGCTGATTTCTTTATGGTATTGCGTGATTGACTTTATTTAATTCATAGGGTAAAGTACTACAAATTATTAAAACAAATTTTTTTGGAAATAATTTAAAATAATATAAATTATATATTAATCAATTTCAAATATCAGAATAACGATGACACCGAGTCAGAGTCGGCTTAGGTTCAAGAACTATCCTTTTCGTATGGTAGATGGCAATTCCATCGAAGTACATACATGTTTTATTGCAGAAACTGGTTGCCTGATAAGTGCGTTCAATTCTCGCAAAGGAAGAAGCTTGCCAGGCTGCCATTTGGAAACGTAAACCAGGATAGAGTCAGAGAGATAAATGCGAAAGTAAAGATGGTGGGCAATCAGTCAGAGTCCCCACATGATAAGTCGATATGTTGGAAGAAACGTCCAAATGGTGGGCAACGGCGCTCCGGTTATAGCTTAGCTGTATTTGATAGTAGAAGGCCGGCAAGACATGCTCTGGATATTCCCGGCGCCACCTTGCTTATTGAACTCTTCCTCCGTATTGGAAATTGGATGGCCACCACTACATTACGTATCTAAAAATATAAAATAAAATTTGCCCAACACTAATTGCTTTCTGGTGAAACTGTCGAGCATAAATGCGTGAACAAAGCTTACTTATGAGTTGAGTATTCAACATCATTCATTTTCATAGCTATCTCCATGTTACACGCTACACTCCATGGAGGAGCTGAATTTTTCTCCCACGCATGCAGAAAATTCACCCATGACATACAGAAAACTCAGTGCAAAAGAAAGGAGAAAAAGCAAACTGGTTCTCTGATCTTCCCAAGCTAAAACGGTTCTCGTAGTAGCCTCCGCCGATCAAAAAAACACTAAATGGGTGATTATTGATTTTAGAGGTATCTGTCTATATTACATAAATCCTCTCTGTTTCGCGTCTATGTACACACAACAGTGTATTGAGTTTATGAAACCTCTAATACTTGGGACACTTCGGACTTAATCATCAACAAGCAGCAACCGGGTGCGAAGGGCAGGTCAGATCCACCACTGAGTTGCTCTCCTCAAAGCTTCTCATCCATGGATGTCCTGATCATTCCCAATATATAATTAAAACCATGATCAGACCAACAACACATAACATTGAAAAGAATAAAACCCAACAAAAAATACACATCTAGTTCTAACTTCTTGGAGGTCAATTGAACTGAAATATGTTAGAATAGATCAAATAGAAAAGATGGAAAATTGTTCAAAAAAAACATTAAAAGAAACAAGAAGAATCTTGGTGGGAAAGTGCTTACTTAGCACTTGGTCTGCGGAGAGACGGCGGGAGACGTCCCTGCACATCATCCTCCTCATCAGATCCTTGGCCAGGGCCGACACGGAGTGGAAGATCTGGGTCGGGAATCTCAGATTCCCCCTCATCACCGACTCGAATATCCCCTCCGCCGTCTCCCCGTCAAACGGCGCAACCCCGGCCAGCATCACGTACAACACCACGCCGGCGCTCCACACGTCAACCTTCTCGTCGTACTCGCCCCCGCCCAGCACCTCCGGCGCAACGTAGTACGGCGTCCCCACGACCCCGCTCAGCGCCGGCCAGCCGTTGCCGAAGAACTCGGCCGACCCGAAGTCAGCGAGCTTGAGCCGGCCGCGGGCGTCGAAAAGGATATTGTCGGGCTTGATGTCCCTGTGCACGACGCCGAGGCGGTGACACGCTGCGACGGCGTCCATGAGCTGGCGCATGATGGCGGCGGCATCGGGCTCCGGGAGGGGAGGCGGCGGAGGAGGTCGGGGGAGGGGCAGAGGTCGAGGATGAGGTGGAGGGAGTGGTCGTCCTCAAAGGAGCCGTGGAGGCGGAGGAGGTGGTGGGTGGCGCCGGCGCCGGAGGTGGAGAGGTGGGACATGATTGTCGCTTCCCGGCGGAGGCAGTGGAGGTCGAGGGTGTCCGGGGAGGTGAGGAGGCGGCGCTTGTCGATGGTCTTGCAGGCGAATGCGTCGTCGCCGGCGGTTGAGGAGCGACGGTGGCAGAGGTAGACTGTGCCGAAACGGCCGCGGCCGAGCTCGCCGGCGATCTGGAAATGGTGGTGCAGCTCTTGGCTCATTTTTTTTATTATTGGGAAAAAAATGTTTAGGGTGTCTAATCCTCTAAAAGGGGTTTAATACGGAGGAGTTGGAATATTCGTTTTGGGTGCTACGTTGATCTCGACCGTTAATTTTTGTCGATTAGTTAAATGCGGCGGATTAAGGATATGGAACTGTTCATCCAAATCTTTTGTTAAACTTCAACCTCTTTCGCTAAATTAAGTGGTGCATAATCAACTGAATATTATTAGGGACAGATTTTATGGCATTTTCAAATAATTGTTACTTTTTTTTACCTTTGACTTCAAATTGGAGTCAATTATGATGGTCAGCCATTTTTAATTGTTTTTTTATTTTTAAAAGCCTATTTATTTCATTTAAGCTAGCTAAATGTGTCTTATATATATATATACATTTTCCTTTGATGTTATTATCAATAATATTTGTAAAATTAAATTAATTAATTAATCATGAAACTACATGTAACATTTTGAAGTTTTTGTGTTAAAATATTTTTATTAAATTGAATAATTATAAGCTTTGTTCTTTGATAATTATCTAGATTGAAGCTATAAAATATATTAAACTTCAAGTTCGACCCAAAAGAAAATTGAGTCGATAAAAGCCGAAACTTGTTTAATTTGACGAGGAGCCTACAATTAAGTCGAGTCTTTATCTAATCGGGAATCATGTAAAAAAACAGCCATCAACGGCACTAACAATGAGGATTAGTGGGAATGGTTATTTTGTGGAGTCCAAATCATATGGTCTGCAGTGCCGGCAAATAATTCTTGTTTGTGACCTTAAAAACCGCCTAAGTATCCTATATTATAATAAGGAGAACTAATGCAATTTTTAAGGTCATGGTCGGCAGACCATACAATCTGGACTCTATTTTTATTGGCAACCCTGTGTTGCTTTTGTGTTTGTTGACAAAGACAGACTAAAAACTCTTGAAAACTACGATAATGCCACTCAAATGTTGAACCTATTAAGAAGGAATCTAATTGTTTAAAGAATCTAATAGGCCCATGCATGACGAGGTTGATGGAATCTCTACAAAAAAATCAATTCATAGGAATGGAATCCTTGCATTGTTAATTATAATCAGCATAGAAGTAGCACTACAGGAAAACAAAATGTATACTTCGTTGGCTAGAAGAATTGATGTTCTTGTACACGCTTGATGATACTACTAGAGATTAAACAGTACCCATCGTTATACCTACAAGTTATCCATTATTCTAAGACATTGTTGATATTTAAATCAGTTAGGCCATCTTATCATGACAATATATATTTCATTAAAATTGGCCACCTTGTGCTTGGCCATGAACATTATTATAATTTTTATTTAGTTTTTAAGTCCTTTAACAAATGGGAAATTGATTTCTTAATTAGTTGGTGAAGATTTAATTGAGTTAGATGCAATGTTGCACAAGTGCCAAGTTCCAACCACCACCTGAAAACCCCCATTTTTCACTCACATTTCTGTTTTAAGTGGTTTGGTGCAATACATATGACACTTTACATTCTTAATTAAATTGGTAAGGTTAGTAGTTAAGCATTGGATGTAGGAAGTGTATTAGTGTTAAAGAAATTGTGTGATGGGCAAGTAGGTTGCCCAGTGCTAGAAACTTCCACAAAATTAAAAAATTTAGAAGTACTTAAAACTTGGTTAAAATATCCGAGGAGTCGACTCAAAATTAACTCTAAAATGATTTGAAATATTTGTTCTTACTATTTTCTAAATGCAACATATAGATAAAAAGTTATACGAAGTAAGAATATATTTCTCTTTTAAGATTTAAAACGGTCATTTATGCTTGTCGTTTAAATTTTTTTGCTTTAAAATATTAATATACTAAAAAGAAAAGAAAAATAATTAGGTTTTAATAATTTTTATTACATGACTTGCAAAATCAAATGAAACCATCCTTAAAGTTTGAGTTTTTAAGAAAAATTCAGAGATCTAAACCCTCATAAAATCCTAATATTAACATGAGATGGAGTCATTATTGATACACTAAAGCACTATTAATTCTCTAATCTTTTGCGGGTACGTTTATTTTTTAATTTAAGAAGAAGTATGTGCTCATTAGTTTAGGTGTAATTAGAGGTGCTAATCAAGCGAGCTAAGCCGAGCTCAACTTGTGTTCAAACTCGCTTGAATAGTTCGAAACTCGTTCGAACTCGACTCGATGTGGAAGTCGAAAGCCCTCACTTAAGAGGAAATGCACTCACATGTGGATTAAAGCCATCAACCTTGAAGTCAATACTTACTATCTCAACTATCTCACTTATTTGTTATTATATTGTGTGTAAATAAATAAATAAATAAATAAATAAATAAATATAATATAATATAATATAATATAATATAATATAATATAAAAACTATATTATTATATCGAGTCGAGTTCGAGTCGAGCCACGAGTCGAGTTCGAGTTATAACCGAGTCGAGTCGAGTCGAACACGACACTTGCTCAAGCTCGGCTCGTAAGATTTGAGTTCGAGTCGAGTTCGAGCTCGAGCATTTAAATGTCGAGTTTCGAGTCGAGTCAAGCCGAGCCGAATGCTAAATACTCACGAGTTGGCTCGCTCAATTAGCAACCCTAGGTATAATTATGTAATGCAAGATTATAGTGTCCTATATATTGAATATATTCATGCGTCCATACAGGGCACAAGAGTTATTCATTAATTTGTATATGTTAAATAATTTACTAATCACTATGATAGGTTTAGTGGGTTAGATGCCCATCTCTTGATTAGTATATGAAGTTAACGACAAATTGGTAGTTCTAAAGTCTCCGTCTGATCATGCCAAAAAAATGACACCTCAAAAACAGCGCTAAAGTAATTTTACATAATCTCATGTTGCTATGTAACCACCTTTATTTTTAATATCTAAATGAGTGTATTATTTTTTCTAAATAAAAAATCGCAATGCTTTCATGAAATTCGAACTACATCATCAAATATACAATAAAGCATGATGTCGTCAAGATGGAACATGAATAGTTAGATGTCAAACATACTACAGTTTTTTAAATAAAGGTTTTTTAAAACCTATTAAATCATTTAGAACTAATATTTAATTAACCCAACAAAATATTCGTTCTGAACACTAAGCATATCACATCACTACTTCAATCTAATCTTTCTTGACAATATGACATGCCAATGTTGATAATGTCCCCTAAGTTGGATGGACGTTAGACAAGTTATTATTCACGTCCGTTCGAAATTTTATCGGATAAAATTTGTTCGACCAAATTAATGTCCAACTTGTCTGTCAGGGCCCGGACAATGGACGGTCCCGAACAAATTTCCATCTTTTCTATTTGATCTATTCTACCATTTTTCAGTTCAATTGACCTCCAAAAAGCTAGAACTAGATGTGTATTTTTTTGTTGGGTTTTATTCCTTTCAATGTTATGTGTTGTTGGCTGACCATGGTTTTAATTATATATATTGGGAATGATCAGGGCATCCATGAATGAGAAGCTTTGAGGAGTGCAATTCAGTGGTGGATCTGAGCTGCTCTTCCCACCAGGTTGCTGCTTGTTAAATGATGTTATTACTCAACTCAATCTCAAAATGCTGAAAAGTGTTTGATATTAAGGAAACAGATGATTATAGTTAGGGGTGCTAATTGAGCGAGCGAGCCGAGCTCAACATGTGTTCGAGCTCGGCTCGAATAGTTCGAAACTCGTTCGAACTTGACTCGAGATCGAACGAGTTTTGGACATACACGCTCGAGTTCGACTCGAATATCTTTTATGTGTTAAATGATGTTATTACTCAACTCAATCTCAAAATGCTGAAAGTGTTTGATATTAAGGAAACAGATGATTATAGTTAGGGGTGCTAATTGAGCGAGCGAGCGAGCCGAGCTCAACATGTGTTCGAGCTCAGCTCGAATAGTTCGAAACTCGTTCGAACTCGACTCGAGATCGAACGAGTTTTGGACATACACGCTCGAGTTCGACTCGAATATCTTTTATGTGTTCGAGTTCGACTCAAGCTCGAATATACTTCAACTACTTAATTTTTATGAGCTCGTTCGCCAGCTCGTTCGTTAGCTCGAAACCAGCTAAAAAAAAATGAAACCAATGTGGTTTGAACCCACAACCTTGAGGTCATCAAGGTAAATACTTACCATCTCAACTATCTTGCTTCTTTATTATTATATTGTATATATATATATATATATAATATAATATAAAGACTATATTATTATATTATTTTATCGAGTCGAGTTCGAGTCGAGCTACGAGTCGAGTTCGAGTTATAATCGAGTCGAGTCGAGTCGAACACGACCTTGCTCAAGCTCGGCTCGTAAGATTCGAGTTCGAGTCGAGTTCGAGTCGAGCATTTAAATGTCGAGTTTCGAGTCGAGTCAAGCCGAGCCAAACGCTAAATTCTCATGAGCTAGCTCGCTCAATTAGCAACCCTAATTATAGTCGATCCTCCCAGATCATCGATGTAGCTTGTGGAGATTAGAGAGTTACCTCTCTTATTTGTTGTTTTTTTTAACTGTACTTTTCTGTTGAGAAGAGTAGTTGTAAGATCCGCCCAGCCACTAAGCTCTCTCCCTTTTGTTAGAGCTTTGTTTTGATACGATGCACAGTTTTGTAATACTCTATAGTAAATCAGTTGGATGATCAGATTTTTCTTTATTTTGTTTGTTAACATTGTATTTTTTTAATTTTGTTTGTTCACGCCAAATGGATTAATGATGATAAAGGGGAAGGATATAACTTCAGATAAAATAGCTTGGAAAAAAAACTTCAGATAAAATAACCATCACATATTTAAAAAAAACTACGATAAGATTAAAAGTTGCATGTAGAAGTTAACTTGCTAAGTTTTCTTCATGTAATCATAGGAAGAGCTAATAAAGGTGAGCGGTGAGAGGTGGGATGTAAACCCTAATTTGAAGGGAAAAGGAAAGGATTAATGGGAATATCCAATATCCCCACTTGGCCATCAATCCAGCTAACGTAAGAATATTGTTGTCCACCATTTGGTTGCTTTTGTTTCTCCCCAACTCCTTGGCCTCAAACTTTTTCTCCAAAAAGGGGGAATTTCTTCTACAACACAACCAAACAACTCTACTCAACTTATCAAATATCATGTCAAGCTTCATAGCTTATCAGTTTGAAATGCTGTTAACTTTATATTAAATAACAGCTATAAGTGTATTTTAAAGAAAAATAACACTAAAAGGATTGATCGTAGTGTGAAGGGAAGGGTAATAACACCATATGTTTTTGACTTTGTAGCTTGTTTTAAGTTGACTGTAAATACGCTTATTTGACTTTACGTGGGCAGAAATTCCTCGGTTAATGGGGCTTGACTATATAAGCTGCATTCTTCTAAATCGACTGTATACAAAAGCTATAAAAGGTCAACGACGTTTACTGTTGTTAGTGTGGAAATATTAGGAAGAGAAAGAAGAGATGCAGTGAAGCGTCAACAAAGGGGAATGGAGGAAAAGAAGACAATACTGTTGATAAGATGAAAAGAGGTGTGGCCTCTCACTTCCTTTTTTCCAGCAAAGGAGTCAACAGATGCGAACATGCCCCCTCCTTAACATGTTAACGTGGCGGCTATCACGTTGTCAAGTAGCCATGCACATTTCTCGAAAGTTGACTCTTTACCTTAAAAGTTTTTAAAAGATACAATTAATCTAATGTGTAGGGGCTTACATTCGGTGGTTCTGAACGACCGAGCAGAAAATTTAGAAAGGGGTTCGCCACCGAAATTTTATACCCAACCCATCCCAAAACATCCCTAAAACCAAATAGAACCAAAATCGGTCGATTTGGTACGTTTCAATTTATTCAAATCCAAAATTATTAAAGCTAATTAAAATTAATTATGATTTTTATAATAAAAAACTTTAAAACGTGATTTAACGATCATAATGAATGCAGGATGCAATCGAATATGGGGAGTAACTAGTAATTTTTGAAATGAGAAGAGCTCTTAAATTGCCATGAAAAATTGGGCCTGTTACGCAGTCTACACATGGCAGAAAGTAAAAGTTGAACTGAGAAAATAAATTAGACGAAGAAAGTAAAGGAAAAAACTTGTAGAAGGAGGTGCACACAGCCTATTCAACAATCTATTAAAAATCAACTACGTATAATAAAAGGCTACTCCTTATTTATGAAGAAATATAAAAAGACCCTAATTTAATTATTGCCTAAAATATCTCTACCTAAATGAATAAATTACAAATATATCTTAAACAAATTAATAGAAATTTAAATTAAAATATACAAAATAATAAGTAACAAATAGATGCCCTGCATCAATAATTATATTTAAAACTATTACATACATAGGTATTATATTAAGCATTTCAAATAAATTAAAATAAATCAAAAAATTAATAATAACACACATAAAATATGAATATTAAATTTTTTTGAATTTTCTGTCAGTATCGATTCAGTTTGGTTTGGTTCCAACCAAATTTTCATCCACCTATAAAATTTACTCCATGTTTAAATCCAATGGAACCAAAGTTTAAGAATAATTGAACTGAGTTAACAAAATTTGGTTCGATTTCACCGGTTTTTCAGTTCAGACTGAAGTTTGCTCAACGCTACTTACGGACATCAATAAAGCATGCACAAGTACTACTAATTTTACAATCGCTCCTACGAAAACCTCATTAATTTAAATTAATGCGATGAGAGGTGATCCCAGAGTAACACTCCATTTGCTATCTATACCTCAGCTCCCATTCTAAACAAGAATATAAGACTTCTATGGACTAGGGAAGAACAAAATTCCAATTTGTGCTTCTTTTGTATACAAGTACGTCCATGTGTCGCTAACTCACCAATTCGGCCACCTTGTTGTAGTCATGAGATCATGTTACTCCCTTTTGTCTTAATACATATGCATGCATCCAACTTCCAAAGTGTAGACTTCATATTCTATGCTTTGAAAAACAGAGGAAGAAGAAGAAGAATGCATGTTCTATCACACACTTGTCAGTTGGCACAAGCAACAAGATTGTCTTGCTTAAAGATGTTATGGGCATAACCTTGTGCGAAGCAACATATCAAATTCTACACCATGAACAGCTGTCACCGATTAAGAACTGAAATCAAGATTTCAAGACTTAAATTTTCTGTTTTGGAATTACTGTTTGATTGAAGTCTCACATTCATTCCCAACCAGAGTAGACAGCCTGCCGATTCCGCTTGTTAAGCTCATACAACTCATAATACGTAATTGAGGACAGTTTATCATTGACTATGTTCTATAGTGTGCCTATTCCTTCAATTCTTTCACAATCAACCGTGGAAAATTACAAACTCAACGCCTCTGTATATTACGAGACAAAGCCGCCCGATAATGGGCCTACTTATTCAAGACTTTCACAATCTACTCCGCGATGATAAATTCTTCAGTGTAGATAACATTAAAGACTATTATAATTGTAAGTCTTCAATTCTGGTGTATAATAATATTCGGTGGATCCCACGGGGATGGGAACATAATAACAGGAAGTTTTTTTTCATTTACATAATTATTGGTGATATAATATAATAATAAATTTAAAATATAACATCAACCTTCGATAAAAATCTTAGATTAAGGTTTAGACCTCCAACCTATTTTCAAGATTAAGTGTAATAGTAGAATCAAGTATATCTTATATGAATTATTTTTGTGTGGAATAGAATGACTAGCAATATTCATAATTCATAATAGGATTCATCAAAAAAGGGGGCGTAGGTTCAAACAAATAAATAAATAAATGAAAGGGGACGTATGAGACGCTAGTGCTCAAAGACACCAAGAGTCCTGTAAGTCCATGGCAAATCTTTTCCGTTCAGGACCCACACCATTCATCTGCATGACGTCACCTGCCTCGCCATGTCGCACTCTCACAACTAAAAAGAATTATTTAAGAGACAATCTTAGCCAAAACCTCTTAAACTGGTTGCTCAATCTAAGTAGACTATGCAGGTTTTAGGGTTTGGTGTACTGTAGACTTTGCTCGAATGGGTTGCCTAAAAATTTTAAGATAGTCAATCTAACTAAACATAAATATATTTAATAAATTTACTTTTATAACCTTTATTTGATTAGCATGAAAATGATGTAAATAACAGAAATTTTAAAATAAACAACCTTATTATAAGTGATATAATTAACATATTTTATATATAAAGTAATATCAAGTAAATCAATTTGTACCCAAATTAAATATAAACACATCTAAATGAAAACATATAATAGTCATAATTACTTTTAAGTGGATCACTCGTGCAATTTTTTGTGTACGATTAATTTTCCCTTTTTTGCTTATCTCAACAAATAAGAAAAAATGGGGGAAAAAATTTGTATAAAAGAACACATTAGTGAACCATTTGAAGAAAATCAAGATTGATTTACATACACTATACGATAAATATATACCAATTTAATACATATATATTACATTTAAAGTCAACCATTTAAAATTTTTATGACACTTCCCTATATTTCAGGCTAACCAAACATACCATCAGGACTTCCTTCACAATTTTAACTTATTAATATAATATTGTTAATAAATCCTCGAAATTTGAGATAGAAGTTTCAAAAAAAAAAACTATAATTTCCATATTACCTCTAAATCTCTAAAAATTATCAAAAATCTCCCTAAAAAACATCATTAGACATTAGCCTTAATAAATCTACGAAATTTGAGTTCGTTAGTTTCATAAGAAACGGCAAGAAAACAAACTTCAACTTCTCTAACTCCCACAAAACTATTCTTGACCATTTCTGTTCATTAAATACTGTGAATTTTAGTCATTTCGTTTGCCAAATTCTTGCCATTCATAGAATTTCCAAAAGTTGAAGGAGTGGCTATTATCAGTAAAAAATGTCAGTATTCTAAAGTTAAAATACATACTATTACGCAAATCCATATGCGTTTTCTAGCATTATAATCAATATTCAAAGCAATAGCAAATACATAACAACAAAATTCAAATAGAGCAACAGAACAATAGGTCAGCTGCTGGCAGAAAACACATCAATGAAACCAACACCATGCATAGCTGTCGGCTTAAAAAATGCACCACAATAGGACCGAATTCCCAGAGCCTCTCAGTGAGGCAATGCTAACAATGACTAAAATACAACTCCATCTGTTTTCAGCATCAGGGGAAGAGTAAGTGATATACGTATAGCAGTACCTGACGCAATCGCAAGTGATTGTAGTAAAGGCCATGTCACTGGGATTGTTGATTATGCCCGGCTGCAACGGCATCCTTCAAGTCCCATATTTCACTTTACACTCAATATAAAGAAAAGACTAGTTGATGAATGTGTTGATATACACTCCTTAAGCTCAAATCAGAAATAAACCATATAACATTTCCCCAGTGGATTGACAGGAAATGGTTTTCATGCAATAGCATTAAATCTTTCAATATAAGCGTAAAAGCATTAAATCTTTCAAAATAAGCGTAAAGTAATTTTCAACCTGAAGTAATTCCATTGTAAGAGGACCATCCTAGTTCTTCATCTACAATCTTAGCACTACCAACAAAGAATGGAACTTTTCTTCTTTTTTTTTTTTTTTTCTTTTTTACACTTGAAGTAACAAGCTCAGAAATGCATAGTGGCTACTGAACTCTTCATGAAGACTTCAATCAATTGTTAGACGCCTTCTCCTTTCTAAAAGCTTTATATTGTCACATTCCAACCAGAAACCTATCTACACCTATCACATTTCCAGCTATCCATACATCACAGTCTTCTGAGAAACAAATTTATCCACACGATAGCAGATTTTCTATATCGATGGAAAATGAAAGCTAAAGACAGGAACAACATGCTAAATAGATTGAAAAGACTATTTGTGAGCATCAAACCTCCACCTACCAACTAGCATTGCATCCTTAATACACAGATATATGAACAAACTTGCCATTTTGGCAATAAATATTGATAATAAGAATAGTATCTAGACGCAAAGGCAGAAGCCTGGACAAGTAATAGGAAAAATGGAGGATATGCAAAAAACAGTAACTTTTCTCCATTGAAAACCAGTCTACAATTGTCAATTCCTCTCAGATTTCTAGACTCAAATACAACTAGAAATAAGGCTTACAATTCTAAGAGCTAATTAAAAGTCTGAAATAAAAAACAAGAAGGACATTTAAACACTTATCCAACAAATATGACTTCCAATAAAAGAAAGAACTACTATTATCAATTAGCCTCTAATTCATTAAGAATGCCTTTGATCCTGCATCAGCCTTTCCTACTTTATAAGAGTTAGGCCTCAAATATGAACCATCAAACTCAAAAGTAGGAAAAAAAATATTTTTATGAGAACATAAAACTGGATCATTGCGTGTTGGGGAACAGTATAACATCACAAAACCACATTGATGAATAACAAGAAACATGCTGATGATTTGTGGGAAGAAAATAGAGGGAAATAAGATCAATAAGAGCAAAACCAATTCACAGTTGACAATTCATCTCATGTTTGTCAATGTTAACTACACGCACTAGTCTTTATTATGCTTAACCTCAAAAGGACCCAGGTAAAAGATTTCCATCTGGCATGTATCTTAGTAGCACACCATGATAAACTGTACACAATGAGCAATATAGCCGTCACTAGCTGTAAGATACACTGCTACAACAATTTTTCAAAGTAACAACTAAAAACCAAAGTGCCTTGCTGGTTTCAATGGCAAATATAAAGACAAAAAAAAGTGCATTCTTATAAAAAATGATTGCTGATATTATACAAGTGTTTGCTTACAGAGGCTAATGAGCAGTTGCCATCATCTGGGACCAGCAATGGCCTCCTCCAGCTCCCTTCTCCCGAAACTCCTCCCGCCCAACCCCGCATCTCTGGCCCTAGCAGCAAAGTAAAAAACCAACCACACCACCATGAAGAACACCTCCGCCACCGACTGAACATACAAAGCAAACACATCCCCAGCAATCAGCGCGATCGCCCACCTTGTCAACGACCCGCAACAAATCGATTCCAAGCACTTAATCCCAAACGCCTGGGTGAACATGATACTGATATAGTAACACCCCTCCCGCACAATTTCCGACCCATTCCTCCGCGAATCGACAATCGTAACCCAGCAATTCACCGAGAACAACAACGCAACAAATGTGTCTACAATCACCCACACCAGCACAAACCCGTACATATCAACATTGAGCCAAGAACCCCTAATCAATGGGGACGACGAAGACGCCGAAAATGGCAGCATCTTCAACTGCAGAAACAGCTTGAAGACAGTATACTGATCTTCAACATCGGAGAAAAACCAAATCCCTAAAAATTGTGTGAAGGCATCGCGAACCGCCCACCGAAGCAGCACAAACCCCATGAGCCGCCGGACGCCCAGGCGGCATCCGGCACGAACACAATCGCTATAACACCATCGATTCCGATCAAGAATCGCATTGGATACGCCGATGAACACGGTACCAAGAACGAAGCAGTAGGTGAACAGAAACCCTAGAATCACCCAACCGTAGGCGGTGGAGAGGAGCGTCACCAAGAAGAGGAGCTCGGCGGCGTCGCGGCGGTCCAGATTGAGCCCCCACAGCCGGAGCTTGTCGGAGGAGGAGGAGGCGGGGGCTCGGGGGGGTCGTCGGCGGCGAGGAAGACGAGGCCGGGGGGACGGGCGACGACGCGGAGGCGGGCGGCGGTGTGGGGGAGGGGCAAGGAGGCGGGGAAGGAGGCGTTGGGGAGTGGGGAGAAGTGGGCGTCGGCAGCGGCGTCGTCGTCGGAGAGGAGGTCGTCGTGATGGAGGGTGCCGACACGGGTGAGGTGGAGGAGGGGGCCAGCGGCGGCGGGGGCGGGTGGGCGGCGGAGGCGCGGGGCGGGGAGGTGGGGGTCGGGGGGAGGGAGAGGCGGGCGAGGAGGGAAGGGAGGGAGGGGTCGCGGTGGTGGAGGTAGGAGGAGAGGAGGAGGGAGCCGGAGTGTAGGGTGTGGCGGAAGGAGAAGGGCAGGACGGCGAGAAGGAGGAAGAGGAGTGGAGCGGAGAGGAAGTGGCCGGCGGACTTCCCGACGAGCTTGGCGGTGGTGATGCGGCGGCGGTAGTAGTCGTGGTGGCGGTGGTGGGTGGTGGTGGTGGTGTGTGATGGGCGGCAGGTTCCATGGCCGGAGCTAGGGTTTGAACTCCATCGTCTCCCTCGGCGTCGTCGCCGCGCTCGGATGATCAATCATCGTCTCCCTCTTTCGCTTTCGCTTTCGCTTTTGTTTTTTTATTTCATTTCTCTTTTTCTTGTTTTTATAGGATTTTCTATCCGGAGATATTTGGGGAAAAAACGGCACTCGCCATGTTTTTTACTACTTAATTACCATTTAAATAGACTTCTCTTCCGAGAAAGAAGAAATGAGTTGTTTTAAAAAAAGGAGAGAGCGAAATATTTTTTGTGCAACAAATTATAAATAAAATATTTTATTAAATATTAAAATATATTTTATTAACGTACCAATTAAAGTTATCAATAAAAATCTGGTTTTGGTAAAAATTTATATTAAAAAATCAGGTACCGATTAAAATAATATAAAAATTTATAATATACTAAATTTAAAAATAATATACATATACCTAGCATAATCGGGTACGGTACCGTATTTAACATCACGATGAAGTTTTTTTTTACAATAAGCTAAATTTTTTTAAAAGTTTAAAGTTTCCGATATTCTGCTATAATTTAGTATTTTTGAAGATAAACAAAATGTAAAACAAAATAGGCATTGTCACATCTCTTCTCAGTGTTTGTTTGCTCATGTAGCAGGCACAGCCTCGAACCTCTATTTCCCAATATTCAGATTTTTCGCCTCCCACCACCTCAAACAACAAGCCCTAAATCCTCCGCCTCGTCCGCGCGTCGGGGGTACGATCGCGGTCGGCAATGGCGAAGGTTTTTGAAGCGCATTTCGTCTTCGTTCTGTCGGTCGATTTGTATGGGGATCGCAACCCGATGCTGAAACTGTGAGTGACTCTTTTGTTTCTTTTCAATTTGATTTGTTTGTTTGTTTGGTTGTGGTTGTTGTTGTGGTTGTTGAGATTTGATGTGTTTTGAGCTCTGTGGCAGGAATCGAGCCGATTTCGACCAATTTAACTCGGAATCGGAATCGGCCGATTTAAATCGGAATCGGTTTTTTAATGAAATTACTAAAATACCCTAGGTATGATTTTTATTAAATTATTTAAGCATGGGTAAATTGGTAATTTACATTTTAAAAACCTAAAATCAAACCCGCTCCCCCACGCCGCCGCCGATCGTCCGCCCGCCGCCGCCCGGTTTCCGCCCTCCGCCGTGCTCCCTGACTCCGGGCTCGCCGCCGACCGGGCTACTGACCTCGCCGCCGACCTCGCAACGTCGCCGCCGAACTGTGGCCGGACCGAATCGGGCTGTGACGCACGAATCGCCGCGACTCGCGCGACTCGCCGCCGACTCGCTGCCGCTCCGCGCCGCCTCGCCGCCGGCTGTGGGCCGCTGACTGTTCGTCCGACCGGGCTGCCGACATCTCCGACACGCCGCCGCGAGACTCGCCGCCGACCGGGCCGGCGGCGGCGACGTAGGTAAAGAGTGGCATTCTCGTAATTAAAAGTTGACTCGAGTCTAATTCGAGTCAAAAATAATAATTAATTCTAAATAATTTTAAAAAAATCTTAAAAAATATTTAAAAATATCAGAAACTATAATACACAGAATAATATCAAAATAACATCAATACCCAATTTTAATATATTTATATTATAAATTTTCAAATTATTATATATGACCGATTAAATTAATTTGGACCGATTCAACTGAACCGATTCTTGGCCGATTCAGACCGATTCCGATTCCTTGAAAAACCTCTGATTCCGATTCCTTGAAAAACCGATTCCGATTCCGATTCTTGCAACCATGGTTTTGAGTGAGTGGCGATGGATCGCATGCATGCTACGGCGGCTGCATTTGTTGTTTTTGGGGGGAGGGAGGAGAAAGTTGTTTGTTGGGTCATACGGTTGGCGTGTTGTCTGCTGTTGTTGCTTCCATGTGGTTCCGTATAGGTGTTCATGTTAGGTTCGTTTCTTCTTTTTTAAATGTTTTGGTG